>DWHQ01000183.1:0-16766 GCA_018247955.1 Eurytides marcellus marcellus | reverse complement strand
ATCCAGAATCTATACAATAAAGGCAATCAGCATTAAAGCAGATTGAACAACGTTACAAACAGTACTTTAAGAATTTAATACCACCATGAATCAGCGGGTAAAAACCACGATCTTAAAAGGATAGCCTACGAAATGACTCACGTTCATATGTAACCTCTTTTTACTTTAGATATTTTCATTATTATTCCATGTTTTGCTAATTTTTATCTTTTTACGTTATGCAATTTCTACGTGAACATCTTCTTTCTTTAAATTCGTTTAAGTTATATTAAAAAGTCACGTGTCACCTGGTAGAAAACAATCAACTGTGCAAAACTTTTCAAGATATTAAAAAACTTTATTTCCGCTCCACTGCAAAAGTTCGTGCTCCCGTGAAATGTGAGTTCCATGCATGTCGTAAGCGCTTTGAATACATCCTGAGGAGAGGAATAAATACATGTAGATATATTAAAAAAGCTTCAAACTCGTTTACAGAAAAACAAGCATCCTCTAGAAATAAAGCAGCTGGCACTTTGTCTTTCTTTTTACCGCATAACAACGTTGTTTTCGGTGATAATAGCATATGTCGTTTCCTGCGCACATGATTGGTTAATGAGAAACTTTACACGGCTTAAAATGAGGCGCGGGCCGACTAATTCAAATTCCTAGGCGAAGTACACACATTAGTACTCATACGTTCTCGACTCAATGAATCATTAGTTAATAACAAGCGGCCAAACGGATTCTGATATCGCATAATATTTTTCAAGATATGACATAGCTCCTCCATCCCAAAAACTACTACAACAACTACACTTACACCAAAATCAATATATATTGATACATTGCTCAATTGCTAGGCGATAAACGGGTAAAACCAACAAACACGCTTTTACATTTACAATATCAGTACAGGTTTTCGCTTTTCGGACAAATTGGAAATTGTCCGACAACAACCAGCGACTCGAAATTTACTCGTAAATATAATCAAAGGCGAATTCCGTTTGTGCGTTCGTAATAAGCGGCGAGGTGAGGACCGAGTGGGGTCAAAGCGAACTCAATTTGTTTAACTCCAATGCAAAGAAAACGTGGGGAAATTAAACACAAAAGTGCGCTGGATGTCAAAGCGAATACCGTCTCTGTCGCTTAGGGGGGCGTGACGTCACTGTGTCGGTCTCGTTAGCCCCTTTCATACTGTCGCTTCCGTGGACTATGGGTAATGCGGTTTTTTTCGTCCGTCCCACTGTTGGCTTCTATTTGCGAAGTCCGTCCAGCCGCGTGGTTTAGCTTACGGCTACAGGATTTTTGACGCCTTAACGAACCACTCGGTACAATATCCCAGGCGTTTCTACAGTTTCAATGTAACTTAATCGCTTTTGATATCGCATTCTCTCCAATGGCTTTATGCAATGCTCTCGGCGTTCTTAAATATGCGGATTTTCCTTCACCGTTGGGTACGTGATAAATCAACATTAAAAAATTGTTAATTACAAATTATTAAGTTCATTGGTACCGACACAGGGATTTTAACTCAGGTTGATGAATGAATGAAATGATGAATATACTCGATATTGAATTAAAAGAGAACGCACAGGCACTGAGCTACCATGGCTAATAAAAAACCATATGCCAATGACAAGTAAGGATATATTTGTAAATGTTGTAATGCCTACACTGGTGGAAATATTTTTTTAATAACTCAATAACTCTTTAAAAGTTCTTAAAAATTGTTAAGAAGACTTATTAAAAGTCAAATTTTTCTGAGTAATTAAAAATATTGAAAAGTGTAAAAACTTTTAATAAGTCTTATATTCTCAGAAAATTGGGACTAAAAAATATTTCCACCAGGGTATTTATTAAAGTCGTAAAACAACTAAGAGTCCTGCATCTTTACAATACATATTTACTTACAAAATAATTACGGAAATAACACGTGTATTGCACTATCAAATAACTACATAAATTACCATAAAATAAGAATTGTTTCTAATTGTGCACGAAAACAATCATTATCATAAATTAACCTAAACAGTTCCTGTGGCTGATAAAATTATACCAAAAAAATAAAATATCTCAAGCGTAATTATAAACTGACTTAACTGCATTGAACGAAACAGGCTTTATAATGACAAAATTACCGAATTCCGTCATAATTAGATCCTTTGCAAACAATAAGTAAATCGAGGCAGTAGAACAAATTATAATTACAGAAATATAATTATATAATAATAACAAAAATACTACAGCCGTTACTTGTAAAATCTTAAAAAAGTGCAAATGATATTGTTAAAAAAAGCTGTTAAGAAGTGCGATGACGAATAAGGCAATACCGGTTGGCCTTGCGGAAAAATATTTAATACAAGAAGATCCTCATTTCTGAATTTTAAACAGGCCAACCGTCCGGCTTGGAGCTTAAGCCCGACGCAAGTATTAAAAAGGCGATTCTGTTCATTACTTAAAAAAAAGTAACACTTTTGGTAACTTTTAAAAGCTTCCCTATAAAATATTCAGTGCTCTTCGAATTCTTTTTATACGGTTCACTACAATTACCGCATTGTTATAAAATAACAATGTATCGCTATGAAATTATTCACGTTTGAGACGAAAGTTCCGCGGGAAACAAAGCCACACGAATTCCGCCGAAAAACATTGTCGAAAATTCCAGAATTCCTTTGAGGCATATGACACAATCAAAGGTGCCTCTCCCTTTTTGTTAAACAGACTCAAAGATTATGTTCAACACAAAAGTTCTCTTTGATGACTCAAAGGTCTCAGGTAGTTGGTTTTTTTTTCTCACAAAGAATCGTATCCGCGATTTTTATGATAATGGCCGTTTCAAATTGCGCTAGAACCAAAGGTTTCTGCTGACATTGAATCATTATGCTGTTACGAATACTATGTAAAATGTCTTATTCAAATCACATAGGATTATGGCATATTATGTAAAATAACAAAAGTTACAATCTTGACTGTCCTTCAGCTTTAATATATGTATAATTGTTTCTTATCTACAAAAGACGTTAGTTTGTACGTGATGTTATGCATTCGCACACCTCGCGAATACAGAATATACAAAATAAAGGCATTGCTTAATAGGCATAATACAAGCTAGGAATGTGAATATTGTCTATAAATATATTACACGAGTATACCGTTCTTGAATTATTTGCTGAAATTTATGTAAGCATTCATCATAACTAAAGTCACGTTTTCGGCGGGGTACATAATTTCTAGATCTACATCACATCGTAGTCCAAAAGTCTAGAAAATATTACAAGATAATTAATCATTGTAAAGAAAACCTCAGTTTGGCCGAGAAAAAATTCCGTTACTTCTATATATATTATATATTATTTAATATTTCATTCTTTTTTTCGATGAATTTATTCTAAATCAAGTGAATAGTTGAAAGTATAACCTACAAATACGCGATGACTGATATATGCAATTTATAAGTGTTTTAATGATACAGAGAATACAATTACTTTTGATAATACTTTTTTCCGTGTTTTTCATTATGGTATCGATTGAATTATTCCTTTTTAACTTCTTCAAAAAGGAGGAGGTTCTGGAATAAGCTGAACTATTTTTTTTTATGTGTGTTACAAGATATCACTGCCAATTATGGACCGATTTCAATGATTCTTCTTTAGAGTACAATGAATATCGTAAAGTTTCCATTGAAATTTTTTGAGCATCGAACCTTGAACATCGAAGACACTTGCGGAAACTCCTCAAAATAGGAAATGTGTGTGGTTGTGATCCCTAGTCATCATTCACATAATGTATCCTATCCCTAGCAAACCTTGCAGTCTTGCCTTGAGATTGCCAAATAACGTCATCAATCAGATCTGAATATATCTGAGCCAACTCCGAAAAGCGATCACGAAAACCCGTCGTTATCGCTAACCTTTAGAGCTATAAAGCAAATGTCAATGGAAATGTAATATTCAAATGAATCACCCACTAAATTTTTCAACCTCAATCAAGAAATATATAGAAATAACATTAGAACTTTGTTTTCACGTTTGTCTTATCGTAAATTGAGTCTTTCATGGATGAGTATTAATAGCAACTTTAAAATAAAGGCGTTAAGGTTTATATTACAAACGCAATGTGTGCATTTATTATAAAAGTCATTAAAGCATGAGTAATTTTTTCCACTGGACTATATTTACAACAGATTAACATAAAACGTTTTTTATAAATTGTTATTAAAACTGTATTTACTGTTGTACGAATCTAAGAGATATTATTTAATATTAAGTAATTTTAAAATACGACACTGACAGTAGTTTTTAAATTTTTACTCGACATTCCCCCGCCTTCGACATTTAGATGCAGCAGTAAATGTTTCAAAACTAGAATGGCGTCATCTTAGAATACTGTTCTTAGAAAATAGACGCCTGCAGTTTTTAGGTCACTAGTATTTTTATATAAAATAATAATCTATCGCTATGACATTATTCACGTTTGAAAATAAAATTCCACATGTTTCCCTATCTCAAAAACTGCTTTTTGTCATTGGGAATTTTTAAAATAACTTATGCATAATTTACAAATGATTTTATTGCCTAATTATATAAATAATTAACAATTAACACGTATTAATTAAATTAATATAGACTGCATGTATTCATACGACACTTATATGATTATTGCGAATTCTAATAGATCGTTTAGTGCTGCAACGATAAACTCAAGTGTTAATACACTTCTAATTCCGATTTCCTCACTTTTACCACAATAGAATCTATTCCGCATCTCACTCAAGCCTATAACGTCGGGAAAACAAAATGGCGGCGCAAAAACCGCGAAAATCGACAAGCGGACGCCACATGATTGCCGTATTGGAATAATGATGCGGATATAAGTGTGTCGACTTCGATTCCCCCGTTTGTAACAGACTGCGGGCAGTGAACGGTTTATTACGTCGACAAGTTTCCATGTAAAAACAACGTCAATTCATGTTGTACTTAAGATGTTTACAAAGTGCTTGTCTTCAGTTTATAGTTCCAAGTTTATTTGATAGGAGACAACGGTGACAATAAAATAGAATGTGCGACATAGTTTTATCCAAGCGCAGGGTTGGACGACCGTTAACGCGGCCCTATTTTTTCTGTATTAGTAATCAATTGGCCAATTGTTATTTGTGCCATGTCGCATGCCAGAGAGAGCTCAACTCGTACGCCTCCTAACGGTGCCGGTTCAACGAACTAAAAGTGATGCTACTAATAATAAAGACAACACCTGTTCGAGTAAGGGAAGCGCTGTCGATACGCAACCATATGTGGATATAATGCACGCGATCGGAAATTAAACTGAAATATTATCTAGACCAATGTAACTCAATCGATGTTTAAGTAAAATTATTTTATAATTAACGAAAGTAAAATTGCTGTGTGCGAGCACATTAAAAACATTTATGAAATACAAATGTTAAGAATGAATGAAATAACATTAAAAATCCGAGACATTAAATCTCCGTTGACCGCAAAAATATTTCAAACGTCAAAGCTAATTCGGCTTTTATATTACGCAGCCGAAAAAATTGTAAGGCTTTACTAAATAAAGTAATTTCTTTTCTGTACCTTAACTTTATGTTGTTTAACTTTTATTTTATCACAAAAAAACAAGAGAATGTCGTCATTACATGTTTACACAAAGTGATTGAAATATATATTTTCAAAATTAAAATCAAATACATTAAAATCAATGATAAATATTACATTTTATAAAATGAAATAAACACGATAAACATTTTTAAAGTAATAAAAATCTAGGACCCATCATGATGTCTCGTTTCTAGAAATTTACTCAGATGCGATTAGTTTCACCACTAAAAATACTTTTACTATAAGTAAACTTACACAACTAGTTTCCAACTGTGACTGACTTCCCATTTTCTAACGACATTTTTTTCCATCGCATCGTTCAAGACAAGGTCTACTTTACGGTAAGGAGTGAAAATGCTGCCACAGTTTTCTAATATCTACTTTGTCGAAAAAAATATTAATGTACGAAATGACATACTATTTGATAGACAACCATTATTCTATTATGTCCTACAGTGTGTGAATAAGCGGAGAAAGAATGCATTAACACTAATAAACTTTCTCCGAGATGGCCGAAAAACGACGTCTTCACTTCCACTCTTCTTTACAATTTATGAGCTAACTCATATCGTGCGATTGTTTTGACTATTGCCAACTTCGTGGAAACCTACTGACCCACTCAGAGACATAAGTTAATATTACATTTAAAAACTAAAAATGTGTTATATAATTTTTGAATAAAACTGTAATAGCAATGAAAATTATCATCAAATCCTTTGAAATTCAATTCAAATTCTTTGACATTTCACATATATTGTAGCATTCTTGACGAAGTTCTATTAAAACGTGATAGAATCCGCGAAAAGAAATGCGTGTTAAATAAAAGTTTATTCGTTCATATTATCTATGAATGAAAGTTTAATAAAAAATAACAAAGTTTATTTAATAATGTATTAATAGACGAAATAATAGCGATTAAAGCGCTTCACAATGGAAGATACAACATTGACATTTCAAAACGGTCCCATTCCTTTCCAGTCAGGCGTGACCGTCCGCCGGCCGACTCTTTCACTTCACTATGAATGAATTATGAATATTGAAGCCACGTACGGCTCCATTTCGGAAGGGGGAGATAGAAAAAGGCTGTAACTGTAAAAAAGTCGGCGGAAGGCGACGGCGACGGTGACAATGAGTGGGTGTACCATTTGGGGCCTTCGTCACGTATGCGCCTCGTACGTGGATAGTTTGCCGGGTCGGCCCTAAGCGGGGCACGTTCCGACTTTCCAACGCATCAAACAAATGATCCGCAAATATCAGTTACGCTCCGAATGCGGTCCGGGCGCTATATTTTTGCTGGTATGGCATGCTGGGACTAATCATCCACACCGTACGACGATGCCGCGATAACGGCGAACTTTCCAGAAGTATGTTCGTATTCATATTTTAGATTTTTCAATAGCACAATGTTTTTTTTTATATTTCCGCGAATACAACACATTATAAAAATTAAAAATATCGGATCTTATCGTTTTTATGGTGCGTTATAAATGGTCACGGATCAGACAAGGGACGTCTCTCATATGGCCATGGATTCTGTTAATGAAACACCGGGAATTTAAAATCAAATAAAACGGGATATTAAATTCGTTTCATTTTTAACAATTTTTTGATAACTTTTAATTTCCTTTTTTTTATAAAATTTTGGAATTGTTTTTATTGAAAATTGTATTTATATATCATCAATCATTCATGATGGGTCCGTTAAAGTGCTTGAAAATAAGCCGAACCAAATACAACATTCCAATAAGATATTATTATAATACAGTAAAGATTCTCATTTGAATAGGAAAACGATTGCTTACGAAGTAAGACGTCCGTATCGTCGAACATCGAACGTGATTTAAGTTCCGCCATTTTGTTCTCGGCAATCTGCCGCGAAAGCATTCCGTTACACGGTGTTCTAATACCGTAGGCAAAGAAGCGAGCCAGCTGCGATCGATTTATCTCAAGCGTAATTGCATTTTTTTTTTCGCCTTTCGTATTAATTTGTTTGTATGTTATAACACTTAAAAAACTCCTCAACGTTTATTGAGTAATTGAATATTGAATTATGCTAAAGGATATTACGAATTGAGCTTAATGTATACACAATTCGCATTATCTTATGCACCACACGAGCCAAAACCCATTCATCTTGATGCATATGCAGAAACGCACGCGTCGCATTGTAACGTAACTAAACCGGCAATTCGAATGTCGCCTGGCCCAAATATTACGCAGTGATATTCGGAAAACAGATTACGATTTCACAGCACTATGGAACTGGGTCGAAGGCCAACCAACCGTAAACTGATAACGCAGGCGTGACAATAAAAAGTGCATGGTGCTATAAAACTTGAGACACGGGCTTTCGTTGGTCGCCGATTTGAATTTATTTTCGCTACACAACCCGTTAAGTGAGATGAGCGAACAAACACATCTTTATCTATGTAAGCGATGATAATTACACGGGCTCACGTTCCACGCGTACAAACAGTTTGTGTAAAGAAAAAGTGATCAGCTCTCACTTTCGTCGACGACCAAAATCGAGCCTACAGCGGGCGGAGTGTGCTTAACGTGAAAGTGAATTCGAGCCGCCGTTCAATTTTGAACGAACATTCCGTAATTATTGCCTACTATTTATTGGCATTGATCGTCCGTAACGCTGTCAGTCAACTTTCCCATGTGTCTGACGTTTCACACATCGATCAAATTGTACCTGTAACACACATTAAAGCGCACAGGTTCACATTCGATAGTAAACCTTACTTTATATGATTATAATTATACTTATACTGATATTATCAATTTGAAAATGTGTTAGTTGAATTTTTATATTTTAAGAGATAAAGTGAAGAGACAAGCAAGTTAGTGTGCCTGTTTGAAGTGAGACGCCGGCCCATAATAACAGTACCAGAATACAGAATCTTCTTGCCAATGCGCAATTCAAGATGTTATATCTAGTATACCCAGTGTGCCCAGTATATTACGCTAACAATATTGCTCTTCAAGCCGGAAATAGTGCGTGGACATCTGGTTAGGCGGCCTCCGCTAAAGTCCTACCCTTTATTTCCCGCAGCTAGAATGCAACGGATCGGTTCGATTTTAAGCACTGATATAGTTGGTAGGACGAAGAGTCAAATTAACTATTTTTATTAAAAGAAAAAGAATTAAAAAAAAGAGAAAATTGTCCTAAAACCGAAAATTCACGAGGGCTCATTCGTTGGTTATTGAAATTAAAACAAAGGAACGGAAAATGTGACCCAGAATTTGAATGGACGCAAAAGGAACCGCTGCCAAAACCTAGTACTACTATACAAAAAAAAATTGGTTTTTAATTCTCTCTTTATTACTTTTACTATTTCTTTCACAGAACAAAAGGGCAATTGATCAACATAATATTAAGGACACTAAAACAACCTGTGCGATGTGACGTAACGACTTCTTAGAATTAGTAATAGGATCATTAGAGATTAAGCTTAAGTGATTATGACTAAATACTTAATAACTTGTATAAATACACTACCATTGGTTTGATATTTAGTAGTGACATAACAGAAGTGAACGACAAAGTGTTAACATCTTTTCGATAGCAATATGATTTAGTTGATGAAGTGTAGATAGATTTTTTAAACATAACATAGTTCCATAGTCAGTTAATTCCACAAATTGTCAAGTGATTTCCAAAGTTGAAAGGAAAACCAGGTATTGTACTTAATATTTTCTCTTATCTCAGCACCTTCACAGCTACTCGTATATTTTAAACAGCGAAATATTAAATGAAATGCTATATTAGATTTTTTTTCTGCCAATATAAACCGCAATGGCATATTGGAAAAACATTCTAATGTCATATCCCCATTGAGAATACATGTCCTGACGACGACTAAAAATATAAAATTGATAGTTATTAGAGATAACGTTTGTATTATTCAACAGATCAAAAATTCTATGCATTTTCTTTGCTTATTTTTACTAAGGCGGCATAACAAATGTATAACTTTCCATCAACACACACGGATGTTTGTATATCGTAAAAGAAAGTTTTAAAAGTTGTTTAAATAACGCCGACGTAGAGATTCTATTGACTTCTTATAGATGTTTATTAAGATTATGTATAGAAAGTATAGAATTGATGTAAACATCTTGTTTAAGTAGCACTCACTACTTTGGAGTAAATCTTTAGGAAATGCTTATCGAACGCTAAAAATATTAATATCACGGTTTATTAAAGCTTAATTTGCAGTCAGTTTTACGAGTAATATTATTATTTCATTAATTTAATTATGTATTTAAAATTTTATTTGAATGTCGTTCCGACTGATGGATGATACAAATTAATCTTATACACAACGAAAAGTAATTAAATGCCTTCAAAATGTCTTAAATACCTTCTTTCAACGAAATAGTATTCGTAACGAAAACGTCTAGAGCCAAATTATGTGAATTAAATAAATAATTGATGTATTTAAAATTTGAAGGAATTTTCAGCTGTCTAAAATTAAACTTTTTTTTTTGTACTTAGTAACATTAGATTTTAATTACATACAAATTTAAAATTAAATAAAACTACTGTCGAAAATATATTATAATATGTTATCGTTATTGCTTTAAACTCTTTTTAACTGTTGAAACTATTTAGGCTAAAGAAGAAGCTGTATATAACTTAAACAGGATAAAATCGGTATTAAAAATATCGCTTTAGACTTTTTATTTTAAAAAGGCATAATTCGCATATACTACGAATTACTAGTTATTTCAAATATTATATAAATATCCTGAACAAAAGACTTAAGTAATGTATAGCTGCAGAAAAGTTGTACTAACTTAAATAAAATATGTCAAAACTCAGTGACACAAAAACTTATCATCATACGGACTTTTTTCGGTAATTATTCAAGCGATTCTCATGTGGTTTATGTTTCTTTTAAAGTAGTCAACCTTTTTTTTATGTATTACAAAGCAACAATACAGTAGTTCATTCCACATTTAATTCAGAGTAAAGAGGTTTGTGCACGAATCCGTTTCGACGACGCCCAAAGCGTGAGAAAACATATTTCGAAACGAGTCTATTCTTTAACATGGTAATATAACATAAGCAGGTCAGCCTGAGGCAATTTTCTCAGTGGTACAATGGTCAATTAAACGGCGGATCGCCCTAATTAAGATTCAAAGCCAACTGTGGGAGAAAAACAAATATCAAATACTTTTTTGGGAAAAAATGCAATATGCGTGTATAAAAGACAGAAAGTGAATGTTCAATGTAATAGTAATTCTTTCGTCGTTCGAATCTTTAAAAAAACTTTTTAATTTATTTAATAAAAAAATCGTACGACATTCTTCTTCGTCAAATAAGCAATCTTTACTCCATCGTAAGTTAAATATTCTTTTGGAACAATTCTTTTGCAAACATCCCCAATTCCTCTTAGATGAAGACGTGAAATTCTCTTTATTTACTTTACGTAAAAGCTTGCGCGTATGTTTCACAAAAGCCACTGCAGCGACAAAGTATAAATATTTTGATGGCGCGAAAGTTATGTGAAACAGGCAAATATCGCCGCAAAGGTACATTTGAATTTTAAAGCCGAATTCGCAGTTACATTTATTCACGAACAATGAGGATAGGATTAAGCAATACTGTAAGTGTTACCGCGGAAAAATTTTCAACCTTCACACCTAAACCGCATTAGCAACAAAAAAAAAAATAACACGACCAATCTTAATTAACAATTTCTTCTCCAATAATACAAAACTTAAATATCAAAAATAACTAAACCGAGATGAACGAAACGTAACCGTGAGATGTACAGAAATTGCCTGCACTATCTCTATACCATCTTAATGAATTTCGTGCCAAAGATACCGGCCAATATGACCATAAATTCATTACTATATTAACCCTGTTCCGCGTTAATATCTTCTCGTTTTAGTTATAATTAAATAAGCAACGAAACTACCAAAATGGCTAGCCGCCCGGGGTTAGCGGCGACCTTTTATTAATAGAACTTTAATACAGCTCTTTCCTAAAATATTTACGCTTATATAGCCCCAATTAACTCAACTTTACCTTTATGTTTAATATTATAGTAGAGAATTGTTTTGGGATTTTTAATAATATAGTAACTATTATATTTCGTACTATCAAAATAGTACGTAGTAATCTATGGAATGAAATCCTTAAAATGAGTTTCTTAGTTAAGTAAGTAGTAAAAAATTTAAGTCTTATAAAATCTTGGTTTTGTCGACGATGTCATCTTTTTAAGCTACAAGGTAATCGCTTTGACAAAAACAACGAACACGCCTTTTAAACACAATGGAGAGGTGAAGAGGCGCTCTCAAACACCGTGAGAGCGGGCTACAGGGGCACAACCACAAAGAAACACGACAAATCACAAGGAAATAACTACGCTATAGTTCATAGCTTACAGAATCTTAAGCAATTGCATTGATCGACGTATTCATATATCTATTTTCTATCATTGAAAATCTAACTTATAGATAATCTAATCTAACTAAACAATTACTTTTTTTAAATAATTAACGATGGTTTCGATTGAAGAAGACCTTGTCGGATGTATATAAATACTTTACAACGGACATATCTAACACTACGTTATGCTTTTAACATAATTTTCCGTATTTTTATTTATTACCCACTTACTTGACTTCGGTAAATATGTAACATAAAACCATTCGTCTTGTCTATTCGTAGCTTTTAACCGACTCATCCGCTTTAAAATTGCCGAGACTTCTTTTTTACGATGCTTAACAGATATATCATTCACGTAAGCGATTTTATCTTGACATTTTGTATATCAAAATTCTCTAACTCGGTTAAGGTACCTCCGTATTAGAAAACGTTATGTTGATTTAATTCATAATTCCTTTTCTGAGTATTGCCAATAGGTTGTAGCCGCTGTAGCAACATCCTATCGTAAAATGTTATGTACAGCATTAATCATTTCCCGTCTTACGGAATTTCAACATATCGATTTTATATATTCCGCTTCATATATCCAACATTAGCAACATTTGTAACGTTATAAATCCAACAGTTCAATTGTTTCATCAGGAAATTTTAATTGTTTTTAATTCATTTAACGTATTAAATAACGAAATGTCAAGACCAAAAATATTCAACTGCCAGGTAATTTGTCGGGCTTTATACGGCTAACTAAATTGTGTGGAAGCGTCCAATTAACCATAAGTTATGTAGGATAAAGTATGCGTAGGTGTTTTCGGTTTAGGACTAGGCATCAATGCTGTAAGTTTTACTGATATGTGGCAACTATCAGGAAGAGGAATGTTTTTATAAAAAACGATGGCATTGCAGGTAGCAGTTAATATCATGATAAATGAAAATACACTCATAATACCAGAATATTACAGGCGTATTGGCAACCGCTATAATAGTGGGCTATAATGTATGTATTATAAATTATTCCTAAAACATTACAGCTGTTAGCCGAGCGCGATGAACATTCCGAACCAATACTTGGATTGAACAATTAATTTACATCGTTAATGAATAAATAGCGAACACAATTTCAATGTCCGTTGAAAATGATAATAAAGAACAACGAACGTGAATTCCATAGACGATGCGTCATTATATTATCATCGGAATTGATTTCAAAGTTCAAAACCGGCTTCTGGGTATGATGTCATCGCAATGAAAAGGTTAAAGTGGACGCGCAACATTACTCGATACTAGAGGTCGCGGCTGAGACTGCACAGACGGAGATCAATAAGTAAATTAAAAGACAAGTCAAAACGGACAAACAAATCTAACAATACAATTAACATAGACTGCTTATTCCAATTTAAATAGAAACATTTCATAAATAAATAAACAAAAAATAAACTAGACTAAACATAAATAAACTAAACAAGTTTTAACCCTTTAAAATATGGCCTTGGATAATCTTCCCTATGTGGTAGAAGTGCGACCATTGCATTGCAATCCGCCTGTGGTGTTAAAACTACATTGCTAATTATTTTACCGGTTTGAAGGGTGGCAACATTGCCCTTCAAACCGGTAATTACTAATTACTTGGCATAGAAATATATTTTTGCTGAGCGTTCACCGCAGTATTCACTTTATCTCCTTAAAAACAATTGGTGGTGATATTGCGAAGCTCTTCCTTTTTGAAGTCGGTTAAATTTAACGGCGATGTTGCTATTTAACGTACGTAAGAGCTTCTGGTTTACTTATATACTATAATTAGGCTAGTTAGCTTGTGTCGCCATACACGAGTACACATCATCGAAATGTTCGCTAACTCGTAATCAACTTACGATTGACCTTTAAAGCCTAATTATAAAGTCATTTACACATCAAAAGATACTTAAGTAACGACTCATGTCTAACTATCGCACAATGACTAATTCGATGAGAATGAAATTTTTTTATAAATTCAAGTCACGTTAGGGCATTGTATGAAACAATGTAAGCGACCATAGCCGCGTCCCAATTATTCTCTTTCTCTTCGTTCGCTAATTGAAATTTTGACTCGTCCTAATGTCAATTAGGCGTGTTCGTGACCATTAAACAATTAAAACTAGCCGCGTCTAGAATATTATGATTTACGACAACGAACATGTTACATTTTAATTTCGTTTTCGTGATCTACAACTTCTGATAACTAAACACAGAGTCGTAATTGCATTTGCAATAGCGTTATCTAGTGAGGTCGCTGATATATAACACGCTTTTGTAATGTGCAAAAAGAACTACTAAAACTTATGACAACCGGTGTTGCTCGCACCTTGGCTGCTGCGGTCTAGATCTGTTCTACTTGCTATAGTAAGATTACAAATATTTTTAACCATAACAAAATTCTATAAGTCGAAATTAAGTCTATAAGTTTGTTACGTAAAACTTAAGAACAGCTAATCAGAAATAAATAAAACATTACATCGATGTATAGCTTCATTTTCCTTATTAAAATCCAAGTTACAGAAATGTTTTGTCAAAACAGTGTCTGTTGGTTAATACTAAATATTTACTATTTCATTTATGTTTGGGAAATTACGGTGAAATATGATAAAACTACCCAAGCATTTTTAAACTCAACTCAATAAATAAAAATATAGGCGCCTATTATTATATATAGAGATTGTTAATGTTAAAATATACCATTGATTGAACTTAAATAACAATATCATTATTAATATTGTAACATCTGAACAAACTTAATTACCCGTCGCCAATCGAAACCGATTCGTAAATCGGAAATATCAATCAGGAACACAATCAACGCTTAAACGAAATAAGTTTGATTTTCCAACAATTTTCGATGTGCATTGCAAAGTTAATTAATACCTGCAATCTATGTGTGTATTTGCTTCGTTTAAATCACTCTGGCACTGTTTGTTTTATGTATACCGATTAAGTTAAAATATTTGTACTGACGACACAATGATCTACATCAAATGAACTGTAGAAAAATATATGTAATATGATATATTATCAGCATTAGAGAAATGACAAAGAGTACAATAGACCTATAGAACAAAACTCGTTTTAATGGAACAAAACAAATTTACAATGGTTTAAATATTTAATCAAATTGTACCGTATGCAATGAACGAATCGGAAACCGTTGTTCAATGTTATATTCAAAATTAATCTCTTGTTTGCGGTTCGGATTTGTCGTCACATTATTGTTAATGCTCCTCTGACTAATAAAATGAACTTATATAATACAAGCTGCGCTTTAACTTGTTTTATGTAAGTTAATTTTTGATAGACATATAGTATAAATGTTGTATATAGTAATTTCTTATGTTTACACGAATACCATACTCCTAATTAATTACTAAATAATAAAATAATATCCAAGCACAATGCCTTTAGATACTGTTAGCCCAAGCTGCATAAACCGGACCAAAGGCATAATTTAAAAATTAACGTACACTGAGTCATAGTTATGACATTAAGACGTTTATTATTCGTTATCATTCATCAATAAGTCATATTTGTAATAAAACCTTTAGTGTCATAGCAGCATCTTATGAAAATTTTGCTAAGAAACGATCGAATTTATTATACAATACCTAATTATATACGTTGCATTATTTTAAGTGGAGAAAATCATGCCCATTTACACCATATATGAAAATTATCAATAAAATTAATGTTCTATCGATGCCTTACAACATGAATTTATTAATAGCTCACTCTCAGAAAATCCGTTAACATCATACTTAACAGGGTAATCCTTGTTAGTTAACTAACTTTAACCGATAAAGGATGACTTGCCGAAGTGCCCTTTCAAACGTCGAAGTCTCGGAGACCACGAATCAAACTTGGAAGACAGAATTATCATTTGAAATAGATGTTGATAAAATTATTAAGTGTTTTAGATAGCGGATAATAAATCGACGTTGTGAAGTTTAAATTTAAACACGGGACTATTAAATACCGCCTTCCGAGGACCTTTTCGACTTCATAACGTGACGGTAAAGTTAAAATTAACGACGAAAGATTTAAAACTTTTGTACACTGTAAGATTCAGATCTATGTAATATTCTTAAAATTTATCGACATTTTTATATACATTAATCGTATAGTATGATTTTTTAGTAATAAATATATAAATAAGAACATATAATTGTCTCTGTTCTTATTGATTATTCAATTTGTAACTGTCCCAGGAAAACATAGTAGATACTCCTCTATTTGGTCATTGCATTTCTTAAACTTCGGATACCACATAACATTCAGAATCGGGTCATACTTATGCAGAAATACTATAAGAAAGAAATCTCATACTAATGATTTAGAATACTGCAGAATACTACAATATTAATGCAGTTATCACAAAATACTACATACTAACTTTGAACCGAATTGCGTTTCGAGCCCACCAATTCAGAAATTAGAGGTTTTTCTACGTGGTAGGACTTTACTACAGAACCCGCTTGGAATGTTATTCTGCCGCCAAGTAATAGTGAGCAAACAACACTATTTTCCGGCTTAAAAGGCGATGTTTCTAATTTGTTTATAATGGGCAAAGGTATTAAAGATATATTATAATAATAATATGCTACATGTGTTGCCTATTACAACAAAGTATTTTTTTCTTGTATTTTTTTTTTAAAAAAAAAAAAACGCTGACCTCATTGTAAGATATAAATATATTGTGTTACAAGGGCTTTTTAAATAAATAAATTTAACAAAGACAAACA
>DWHQ01000182.1:0-16767 GCA_018247955.1 Eurytides marcellus marcellus | reverse complement strand
CTATTGTAATATTAAAAAGATATGTTTGAAACAAATAGGCTGATTTTTGAATTCCGTATTGAACTCACAATTTAACGTAAATAAATATTTGTGATTGAATACCTTTTCGCAAATACTAAATTAAATGAACAATTCAAAAGCAAACTAAATAAGCTATGCTCATATAATAATGTAATATCAGGCAGCTATTTGAAATTGCAAAATGTTCTAAATTTGATTTGACATGATTATTTTATTCAAAAATATAGAGACCAAAAAATATGGTGAATAGAGATTTAGAGACATAAAATATGGCGTATCCAGGAGACAGTAACATTTAACAATAAATGCTTATATGTTTTGATACAACACTATTATATGTAAATAGAGACTGAGCGGCAGTTAAGCTTACCGCCCAAGGGTTAGGCTTAGGGTGCTTCTCTAGTTCATTTGACATTCGGATCACGGCCTCCCCGAACGATGTCCCATCTCAGCTCACTCGCTCCAATTGCATTAATTCTACCGTTTTATAAACGATTTAATAGGCAATTTTCAGTGTTGGCCGTTCACCTCGCTCCGTTGGAGTTGAATAAGCCGAATTTTATTTTAATATTTAGTCGTAAGAAGCCGTGAAAGTTCATTAATTCAATGAGGTCAATTTCATTAACAAAAGCAAGGTTTGCGTTAAAGAAAGATTTGATACATATAAAACGTGAAAACACAAACATCGTCCCTTTAATTTTGTGTTATTTTACTCAAGAAATCATCAATTAGTTAGCTAACATACAAGCAAATGACTTTTGATGTGAAATAATTACCGATGTCTATGAACATCAATATTTGAGGGATTTTAATCGCGTTACTATTGTTTAAAATTATGTACGAAGGTCGAAATGTAAGCGTACGTGTGCGCAATTTATACTTAAAAATGCATGGATTGGATTAATAACTTTGAAAATTAAGAAAAAGTTTAGTTAACGAATAATTTTATAGCATACGTTTTTATGTTTTATCAGCTCGCGTCACCCACTAGTATATTCTCGGGAGTATTCAAATCAATCTCAGAGCATTTTCAATTTATTTCGCAGTCCTTATCTGTGACAGACTCGGCGCTGAATTAATCTGTGCGGACCCGCCCACCCCTCGCACCGCTTGCTCTCACCGGAAATTAAACGAATTAACGCCATCCAAATGTACATTTTTCACTTTGGGGCCCATCGCGCATCGCATCGACAGATCTCCAGTTCTTTCAGCGGGTCCGGTCGGTAGATCGGTGCGTCTATCTGCCTTCCATTAGATTGGACAATTGATACGTCAGGGATGCACGACGAATTTTAAATTGAATTTAAGACGTAGCGTCGCTTAGTTGATTGGTCCTACCGATCCAAAATGATTCGATTAAGTTATCGCCAAAGCTATTAGGATCGATCTCGGATCACAAATTTTAATTTTCCAATCCTCTTGTTCTTATAAAAACATTATCTGTTATGCTACGTAAAAAGTAGATAAAACTGCAAGTTAATTATTATATACATAAAATAAACATTGAAGCACATGTTTACACATAAGTAAACATATAAACATATAAACGAGAGAGAAACGTGATAAAATATGTACTCGAGCATACATACATATTTTTTTTTTAATAAACGCGTATATTTATATAAAACAAAATTTTCGGAAATTATTAAGCACTAACTTACGCATCTTAAGTAATAATAAAACGTATTTGTGTATTTTACATGAAACTAAAATCTCTTTAGAGGTGTCGAAATTTTTCAACAACAGCAAAATCTAGGTCGGAACTTAACAACTTGGACCGCCCGCGGGCAATCATTCAATCTCTATATATTCGGTATCGTAAATGCGCAGTAAAGCCCCATGCACACCTGCTCCTATTTGTACGGTGCCCGCTAATTAATTCAGTAGCGGTCATTACTACGAATCGGATTTCCACGGTTATGGCGTCGTACTCTAAATTTTGTTGCTTATTCGGCGGGAGTTGTTGTTTCCCGCTTAACGAGGGATTATGTTCCTTAATTACGTGTATTGCTTTTTAACTCGACGCCTGGTGGTTAGCATGTAATACACAATGAGCTACGATTGAATTTTGCTCACTAGTTTTATTGTAAATAATTTTCTCTTTGATGACGTTTGAAGTCTATGCGGTAGTTTATCATTTGTTTAACCGCTTTATTAGCTGTTGTTGTAGTTGTTTATCAGTTATCATAAATTACAATTAGTCCCCTTAAGTACTTCAAGACGGAAAAATATAACAATATATCACGTGCGATGTATTAGTCACGTTAAATAGCGGGTTTGTAATCCAAAATAATCAATACACTTAGGCCTTAAGCCCTGTTCGCATTAAATGAGGCGCACGCGCGTAATATAAACGCAGAGCTTTACCGCTCATCCTCTTAACGAGCCGCCACTGTTCGATAAATTGCTTAAAACGTAACGGAGTTTGATGAATAAATTTCATTAGCTCAACACTAGCGCATAAAATAAAACAGGCTTAACGTATACGCGGGTAGAGTGGGCTGTTCCAACGGTATAACGTCTGGGAGGTCTTTTATATACTTTTCTATTAATTTGTCAACTTAAAGTTGTAACGAACTATCTCTCGCCTGCGGCTTACCTTGTGATCGATTTAGATTTCTTTTTTCTATAATTATTAATAGAAAATAAATAACAGTCAAAAGGAGATGTCGTGTCCCCTTCCTTTATAAAAGCATGTAGATAACGTAAGAATTAAAAAAAAAGACTGCGGTACCTGGTTTGAAGTCGAGCCGCGCATAACTTTCTGTAGAGTGCGGCAACTAAGAAGCTGTAGAACGTAATGTTAAACACCTTAAGTGTTATCGCGCGCCGGGAGCAGCTGGCCCGCTAACTAACCGTGATTGCCTCGCCCGTCCGGCTCCCAACGGCCGCCGTGTATCATTTTTTTCAACCCTCTCTAGAAAACCGGCTAGCACCGTCTGCGAATTGCGATGCTTAGCATTAAATTGTGGGGCTCTTAAACGGCATTACGGCCGGATTACGTTGGGTGCGGCATTTTTTTATTACACTCAGCTAGATTGCGGGCTTAGCTACGTTAAATACCTTAAAGGTATCGGTCCCAGTAAACTTGTTCCGCAGCCGCGTTGACGTAAATGAGCCGCCGCCTCCCTTTAACTATAACGATACGAGACTAGACGTGCGTTTATTGCAGACGAATTTTCGAAAAGAGCTTGTACAGGCGATAATTCTCCCCCTTCCGTTCGTTTGGTTACGATATTCTTCGCACTTTTAATTGGACGCTTTTACATTCGACGGCGAAAGGACTTCTCATCAAGAAAACTGTGACTTTAATCTTATGTATGCTAAGTTAAAGTTTTTCCGACTTTAGTTTAAAACTTCTTCCTCACTGGCAGTCAGCGCTCGGTGATTTAAAAAACTGGAATACTCTGAAGTGTATAAGGCATTTTTCATCGCAACGGCTAACTTCACAGTCATATTTTAAATCGTTTCGGATTTTGATTTAGTGCTCCATTCTTGCGTAACTAAACTGTTACAGTAATCCAATTTATACAATTTATCGTTCCGTTTGAACCTGTTTACTTTTTTTTATACATAGAGAAATTTTAACTGAAGAATCAATGACATATTTTGACATTTTTGAATCAAAACATCAATAAAAGTATTCAGAAGATGGAACATTTTAAATTGAAAAATCTAAAAATACCTCTACCTAAAAAAAATTGTATCAAGATGAATAAATTAATCATCTTAAATTCAAGGTTACAGATAATATTTATCAATCAAGATTACGGATAATATTTCAGAAGTATTCCTTATTTCCTTATATCGGGATCTATATTTTCATATTCGAAATGTATACGTTATTCGAAATGCGCCCGTTGCGATTGGGCGGTAACGGTCGGTCCATTTCCACGGGGGCACTCCGGGCTTATTTACTCGCCCCTAATGCCGTCTATTTGGGAAGATAAAAGAAGTTAATTTTATAAATGGCCCATTCCCGTATACGTAGGTAATCTTGCGTCGGCCGCTATCGGCGTCCAATCGGCCAAAGACAGATAGTGCGGTCGACACGCGAGCGGCGATTGATTAGCTGGGCCGCAGTGCTCTGACGGGTTAATAAAGCCGCCGCCTGCTGATTGCGATGTAAGCCACCCATTCCGCTTTCCCCGTCCGAATTTCGTGTGTCGATTTCTTCGGGCGATCGCAATTACACCATACAGCCTTTATTTACACTACAAAGAAGAAAACTTTAATGTCACGAAAACGGGAAGTCTGTGTGTTTATCCGTATGTAAGTAGTGGAACTGGGTTTACTTAAGAAAAGCAATAATAGCCCAGTAGTGTTTTACGTTACGTTCTAGAATATTGTTGTTATTTGAAATGTCAAAATTACGTACTATATTCATTTTAATAATTACCACTGCCATTCGCAAAAAATAGGCGAAAATTTCGATATGAAAAATAACTGTAATTTCAATTTGTTTAACCACGCTTTTTGAAATTAAATATTTGCGTTTAATTGCATTATATCACCCTGTTTATCCATATAGTTTATAATACCTACATTGGTAATGAAATATGAATTCGCAGTTCCAAGTAAACTTTCAAATTAATTATTAGTACAATTCGCGTAGACGGGACGTCATAACACCCTCGCTTTGTACTTTTTGGACGGCTTAAAATGACCCCGCCGCTAGCATTACAAGGATTCCATTTCACTCCGAAAAGTTTATTTTCACTGCGGTACAGATTAATCAAAGTATTCGTGAAGTGTGTCGCGATTACAAAACGGGCGGCGGCGTCGGCGTCGGCGTTGGCGTCCGTTACAAGTTTGGGGAACAATCCCGCCCGCGAATCGGATTAGTGGCGGAGGCCGCGCGGTCGCATAGGGGTCCCGTGTACACGGCGCGCATTTCGCAAAGTTGCCCCCGCCGACGGAATTAGAAAGTCAGTCTAGCAGCAACAAATCTGGACGCTTTGCCGCCAAAACCCCCGGCTTTTGTTGCGGTATTAGATGCGGTGGACAAAGGCGTCCCGTTCGCGCTGCCCGCCGCTGCAAAGATTTAAAACACTCTATCTATCCACTCCCTTATCTGTTTACACTAATGTTACGAGCTCCTTACGTGAATTCGCCGGACTCACCAGCGACGCGCCCGCGCCCTAATTGCTTGACGAAAACAAATGACTACCGAAAATAAAAATAAACGAGAGTTTCGCATTTCGTATTAATTTTTTTAACGCAACATCGCTTTCCCGTTTCATTAAAGCACGCGGCGGCAAATTAATGTTTAGATAAATATGACTAATGGCCGGAATTGTATATTAAAAGTAATTTGAATAATTCGTTACTAATTAACCTGTGACCGATGTGATTTGTGAGCACTAGATTTTTAACGATTAAAGACGATAGAAGAATAATAAAATCATTCAAAATTAAGATTAACTGAACGGCTCATCTGTAAGTTATAAAAGACTTACTGATTTAATTATTGTTTATTATAATAAAAATTTACAATATAATATTATCAATGTAACGTACAAGTAACATAGAGTTAAAATAAATTTTCTTAGCCTTTTGGATTAGTTATATGCCATTCATTAAGTAATCTACGTGTAAACACATACACGCAGAGACACCAAGTACATGTAATATATACAAGTATGATGTACATAGATAAATGCGTCCCATGTTGCAAATTATTTTAAGATAATGAAATTTTAAGGGAAAGCATATTTTTTCCCACACGAGTTTCCAAAAAAAAAAACAAGATTTATTTCACTAGATTAATACGTAATTAAGAGAGAAAATAAAAAAGGGGGAAAAATGAAGATATTACACAGCGGTGACATTTGTTGCGCAAACAAGCTAAACAAACATGAAAAATAAATTTTAAGCGGGACCGGCGCTCGTGATAAAGTTGTTTTACATTTTATTAAACTTCAAGTGAAATATATCTCGGGAGCTCGCTCATTCTACGATACACGGTGATGGAAATATCCACTTAGCTCCACATTTTACGCTATAAGACGCTGTCACAGCGTATAGGATACTAAAATGCACACTTACTCCTTTCAAACATTTTCATATCGTGATATCATGAAAAACGATAAAACCGCCAAACCTTAATTTGGAATGCTATTAAAATTAAAACATTTCTGAAGCCGACGCAATATTTATCCAAGTGGTCGTCTCCGTCAAGTTACTATCAACCTTGCAGAGTCACGCAAGGTTAATCTGTCTTCATTTCCTATCTATCAGAATAGCGGTCGAGCCCCGCGGGTGGAACGAAGTGGTGTAGAGCATTAGCTACTATCAGGCGACTCCAGTCGTGAAAAATGATTTTCCACCACCCCCAGCCATACCTTTTTGCCATCATTCACTGTTTGCCATCTATTTTAAACGTTATCTATTGTTCTATTTAATGGTTTGCGTGCTATGGTATTGCAAGCGAAACATTTGTCCACTTTAATCAAGATTTCATTTTCGTTGTTTCAGGTACGTATCCAGAAATAAAAGGGGTCATTTTATAAGTAAAGGTATAGTTTTCATATACAAGATGAAAAATTCTAACAGCATGGTGCCAGAAAAACTGTTATAAAGTACAAACTATCCGATTTAATGTCGCTAAATTGTAGTGGAATAACAACGACGTAGGTTTTTAACTAACTTTCCATGCGCCTCCAGTGTGAATGCGTCAGCAGTTTTTGAAAAAAAAAAAAGCTACGAACTGAATTAAGCCGGGCGACATGTAAAACAATAGAATAGTTATGGCCCCCAACTCTTCAACTGAGGCAGCAATGGCGGACGTTGTGTATTTTAATTACATTTTTACGATACTAAAGCGTGCGCACTTATACGTGTATGAAGGGTAGAGACCCCAAGCCATTTGAAGTAACGCTTCCGGCTGGCGCATACAAAAACCATAACCCTTTCAGACCACACCAAAGGATCATTCAAAAGGAGCGTCTACGAGCACAATATTCCAGTCTGTAGCGAGCATGTTGTTATGTTTCGTTAAGAATATTGCAGATAAGCTCCCCATTTTCACCGCCGGATATTTTAAATATATCAATGAATTTTTAAAAATATAACCATGCACTCAATGTCTTATATAGTAGACCCTTCTGTATTAGACATAAAGGATTGATAATTCAACGTTGGAAGGCTCGAATATATCGGACCATATTTCACTTAAAGATATGGGATAGCTGTAAAATCCGAGATTCCGTGAGAAGAGTGAGGGGAATTTATATATTTATAGCGTCCGTTCGATTTTATGTCCGAATGCTTTACGCGCTTATATGGAGATATATTGGCAATGCAAATAAGCTAGTATAGCATACTAAATCAGCTATGGTTTATGTCAGAGCGTTGGCAAATGGGCATTATCCTTATTTACATAACGCGAAACAACCACATTTCTTCGGTTCGCATTAGTCTTCCTTCGTACGTGATCTATATCGGCCCGAACATACGAGGAGTGCCCACGGTGCTTTGCATAAATCACATCACCGGAACCAAGTGCGTCGGAAGAGCGAACCTAAAACAAATGACTGCGAGGGCCGCGGTGATCACGAAAACACCATAGATGGGGAGAGATAAAAAAAATAATGTTAACATGAAAACCAACAACAACAATGAAACGCTTTTCATAAATAACTGAGCAGGCTCTCGTTACGGATGTAGGTAGATTTGGGAGTTTGCATTATAGAAGCCGAAACGCAACCGGCAAACAGCGGTCGAAATGCGAGTTATGGGATTTAACACTCGAAACGCTCCTGTTACATCGTGAATAGATTTAACATTTGAATTACGCGGAAGCCGACGCAGCCCGATAGCGATATATTGACCGAGCTGAATTAGTATGCTAGCCGCGTGCCTGTTTTTGCTCGGTAATATTTTTTTTTTTTTGGCAAAAAAGGGAAATAATGATATCGTCAAGGGGAGATAAGCCTAAGCGTGCCGCATTGTTTATCACGTCGCCTTCCGATTTTTTGTGGATTCCCCGACGAGGCTATGATGGTTTTATTACGCCATTAACGACGCAACGTATGCTACAACGTTTCGAAACTTTTCATTTCGGGTTCTCGCACTATGCGCTTTGTAATAGTCGCACAAACAGATACCGTCGTCGCGTATAATCATCGAGATAATTTACTAAACGCCAGGCACTACTTAGCGTCAAGATGACAATGGCTTTATGAATTTTTAGCATGTAATCGGTTTACCTTGAGTTCAGACAGACGAGGGCTCATAGTATATGCGTGCGACCGGATGCGATACGCCTGAAGAGCACCGGCCCTTCATACATAGTTGAGTGGGACGCCCTAGCGGCGGATTTAAAATTCACCCCGTAATGATGTCGGAATGAAGTTCGTTGTTTGAACGCGATCATTGCGATGACTTGGAAAGTGTTTGCAGAAAGGTCGTCTGTGCCGCGCGTCGGCTTTTATTACTTTTAAGGCGGAACGTATATATCTCGCCGAGATAAATCCCTCCATTACATTTCTTATACAGCTCTTTATACGTCCCCGATGGGCAGTAATAATCTGCATTGTCGTTTACATGGACAATATTTTTTCATTCCTCGAAAAAACATTGGTATGAATGGCTCGCCGTTGGCGGCCGTGTTTGATATGGCGCGTTTTTATTACAAATGTATTTTTTTTTTCGAGATATGTTCACTATACGTTCGAGAATTGTTGCAATGAATCGCTCACCTGATTTATTGACTGGGAACCGCGAATTATCCAAACTGAACAAGTTGAGCAGCATTGAATTAGCTTATTATTTTTTTTTTTTCGAAATATTCATATCATCATCATTAATTGATAATTACATAAATAATTAATTTTTTCTGATCACTGCATTGCATAAATACACATTTATTTACAATAAAGAAATTCCTAATAGATAGTGACGCGAAAACTGTATTACAAAATTTACTAAAATTAACGACGAACTATTGAATTGATTTTGAAACAAATACCTAGGCCACAATTTCAGGACGGGGAGTCTAAATAGAAGACAATCAGAAGAAAGTTAAAAAAAAAAACATATAAGAAAGTACATAGAGCAATTACCAGTGACCGTTTCCATCGTCATAAGCCCCTACATGGAGGCGATCTAGCGCGATAGCCGCAACACAATATTACCGCTATACCTGTATCCGACTCTTATCTTTTGTGCGGTGAGCGCTGCATTTGATCCAATTTGCCAATACAATCGGATCTCGACTATTGCAATGGCATTATCTCGGACGTTCGTGGGCCGCGCGGTCTCTAATGCGATCCGGGCTAAGAACTTTTGTTGGCCTCCACCGGCTACTTTCAACTTGCTTCGCTCGTAAAACGGAGATTTAATGTGTAAGTAACAAGTTGGTAGGTACAAATGAAACTACTTCTACAAGCTGTTTAAAATTGTTCGATTTTTCTCTCGATCTGTATACTCTGATATTGATGTATGCTTTTTGATAAAAGGATTTTAAGGATTCTTGTGTAAACGATAAATTGAAGTATGTTTTCATGCGGGTAATTTCTGCGGATTATTTCATCGCACCGTAAACGTAATAGGAGAAAATTAAAAGTGACTTTGCGATGACACTTTAGTTTCTTTAGACTTTTAATTTCCATTAACTTATACATGTTACGGATATTAACACATTTTCTCCAGACTATTTTCCGTAAAATTTTATAGGAAGTAATCGAGGAGCGATAAAAAAGGCCCTCGAATGCTTGGTGCGTGCATAATAATTTGAAATCCAATCGACAGATCCCGACGCTTCGCCTTGGGAAATCCCTTAAGGTGAGAGAGCGCTGGACACTGGAAAATCTTCCCTTCCTACCATCCTGATAAGATTGTCCAGTGCAACTCCCAAAACGCAGAGGGATTGAAAATTCTACCGAAACGAAACCGAACATACTGTGTTATATCCTGGGGGATCAATATGTTCGGAAATATAATATCCGAATAGTTCCTGCTTCTATTTTCGTGCTAGCTTTTCATTTCATTTTCATCCTTTGTTGTCCTTTAATTAGTTTCGGTTACTTTTATCCCTAAAAACCATATCAATAATACTGTTAATAGTTATTGTATACACACAATCCTATAGTTTGGTCAGTTTTAAAACATTTAATTAGTCACTTTATGGTTTCAACTGTTATTTTATAGTCTTTATCTATATAAACAGTTATTAAATGAGCATTTTAATCAGTGTCATTTTATTTTGAAACTTTTACTTTATAAAAGTATAATGAAAGTGCTAAAATTGTTGCGTTAACGAACTTATAAATAGTATACCATACCTTCCTTATCTCTTCTTAATTGATAAATTCATGACGATTCTTCACGTTGTCACTAGGTACCTTAGAGACCCGATAAGGGTTTGCGAATTTTTCTTCGTAAGCTCGAGTGGTTGTTTACACTCAAAGCAGAGTCGTTTACTTTAGCAGGCCTTGGGGAATCGAGGGGATCACTTACTTAATTAGCGGAGTAGCTAGTTTTCATGAAGACTAGCACTAATAATGAGCACTCAGTGTATCTTATAATTGGAAAATCTGAAAGAAATTCCAGTAGCTTTAAGGTTTTTCTTCGAGATGTATTTTATTCTTCAACTATATTGTTGTGCCAGCAATTCTTGGGTCTTACAACAGTAAGTTTTTTTTACACTTGAAAGGGACATTCGATTACGTCCTTGAACGTTTCTAATTTCCTGTGCTCGAATGTGGTTAACGCAATTTCCGAGTCTGGATGTGGAAGGCACCTGGGGACGGCCGCGCCCGCTTCTCACCCATTATAGCAAAATCAAATAAAGAGTCCATTGAAGTCACATAATTCGGACCAATTGTCGATCCTGTATAAATTGAACTGAAAATCAATTGACAAATTCCATTTAAAATTTTCCTTGTGCCTAATTATATCTCAAAAAGTTTTGGGTTTCTATTTATCAGGAAATTATTTTGTACGTTTCGCACTACAAATAATTTATTATTAAATATGATTATACGCTTTTTAGAAAAATGTCTAGAGCACCAATAATTTACAGTTAAAGAGTCTTGACACAAAATAAGCATGTTCTGTATAATTTATATGTAATAATTTTCTATGTTTTACAATTTTTCCTAGGGAAACTGTTGTCATTTCATGTTAAAAAAAATTGTAAATTAAATTTACATTTAATTTTCTCTTAGCTAATTTAAAATTAATTACGACACTACATTAGGGAAAGCAATGTTGGCATTAATTCTATTAATGGTTGCTTCATTTGAGATATTAATATAAATAAAAATTGTGATCTGAAATGAATGACATTAATTTTATTCACGCAAAGTTCTGAAATAACTTGCAACGGGAAGGTCCAATTCTTACATTTCAACATTCTAAGCTTTGATATTGACATTGTTAAAGTAAGAGATAAAAGATAAATATTTGACATCCTTACAGAAGGAAAAAGACAAATATTTGATAGTTCGCAGTTAGGACTTTTCTCTCACTAAATGATTGACAGTATCTGCCATCTTCATGTTGTTTATTTGTACTTTGTACATTTCTTATCTTATTATTAATACGAATTTTTAGATTATTTTTACTCTGATTAGACTTTAACTAGTTATTTCTTATTACTAGCGTTTTTTTTAAATAATTTCGTATCTCGGACTGTAAAAAAGCTGTCTCGTGTTGCCAAGCCGTATATCTCGATAATTTCCTTGCAAATGACACAATATACATTTTCCCGAAAGCAAGCTTAAGAGCTGGAACATCGAAGACATTTTAAATATACTAGCATTCATCTCGTCAGGACTCCGGTTTGCTCTATAATGGAACACTAGACTCAATCAACGACAGCACTTCACGAATTCGTCGCCATTTATCATTGGCTTCATTTATTTTTGCGCCTCGACGAGATATGATTTATCACACCAAGGCCCTGAGCTTAGGTTTGTTTTTGCTGCGCCTGCGAAGATATTAATCGTTATCGCGCGCGTGCCTTCCATCGTTTGTTTTCGTTACACAGGCAACGCCCATTAATTATCAATGAACGTCCGGCCACGCTATGATGAAGGTAGCGTCGCGTCCCGGCTTTTTCAGGTGACAAGGCTCGCTATCAACCCTTTTTAATCCCGCCGCATTTAGCGCAAAGTGTCCGATGTCATAAAAGTGTCCGATTTGTACACGTGCCATGGAAGTTAAAGCCCGCGATTAACTCAATCCGTATTTTTGTCTCACCTGACGCACGTCAGTTTCTCCCTTTTATAGAACGCATACTTCATTACCATATCTCACTTTAGAGTTAATTAACTTTGTTAATTAAATGACACAATAATACTAATGCATAAATATCGGAAGATATACACTCGTTTTCGTTTTTCGAATTCGTTTCATTACTTTCTCCGAAAATTACATAATACATGGTGCGAATAATTTTTAATATGCATTAAAACGCCAGTTCGGTCGTTCGAAAGCAATTTTAAAGGAAAATATGAGTTTGTTGAAAATGGATTTCTAATTTCTTGTGCAGCCAGTGCTGCCAGCTGGTGTGACACCGCCATCATTCGCCGTGACATATTGATAGATGGCATTAGTCACATGCCTGATTGATCGCTGACGTCTCCACAAGTCCGTCCATCTCTCGTCACACTGTCCCAATATTACAAGAATTTCAAATATTTTTATGAAAATGTATGCCTAGTATCACATATTTTACAAATTTTTGACAATATTCTAAAATGTGTTAAAATATATAAAGTCATAAAATTAGTCGAATAATTCATGAATTACTAAATCAATGTAAATTATCATCGGAACGTAATTGAGATAAAAACGAAAACGGAGTGACGGTTCCATGACGTCTTCTTAACGTGTGACGTGAACGAAGTATGCGCGAATGCCCGATCCACCACTCTCAGCTGACTGTCTAGGCGCGCCGAAGTAAGATTAGTCCGCTTCCATTTAAAATAATCAGATACGAAATATATTTATTTCGTTGTAATAACAACTCATAACAAATATTATTTAATTTGGTAAATAAATATCATCAGCTACATGATTCTGAAACATCGTACTTGTTTTACTAACATTATAAAACTGTTTCTTATTAAAAATAGTATATTAATATTCGTTATATTTAACTACTTTTAAATGTTATACCCAATCCAATAACGGAAAGCAATATAAGCAATCAAAGCTGCATCCATTACATACACAGCGCATACATACCACAAAGACCATAATCCGTATCAAGTATTCAAGAAAACCTGACCACGGGGCAAACACTGTTTCAAATTCCGCGTTGACACTTTACCTTATTCCTATTCTAATGATACTTTTTACAAACTAAAAAGAGTAAAAAGCAATTATAAGGGCACTGCCATAAAAAAGTAATTAAAGTGGTATAATCGAAAACTGTGACGTAGATTATTCAAATACTTATAAGCTGAATAAAATATTCCTTAAGATTTGGTTAAAACCTACACAAGTTTCAACTTAAATTGCTTAATATTGCGAAAAAGTAAGTACGCGCTGATAAATTTGAAATTGAAAAGTTATTACTAATTGAAGATGCTCTGATAGGATGGCGACGGCGCGAAGGGTCCGCCACGTGAGCGCAATTTCAGCGATTAATGATGCGAACCTAATCCAACTAAGCAGGGAGACGGAAGGCGACGCTGTTAAACTCATCTGCGCGAGTCCGTTACCAAGATTTCTCGATAAACTATGTAACAGAAGTTACACAGTGAATTATGACGTAATTACCTACATAAAACGCTCAGATATCTTAGTCACAACTTATTTAGACCAAGTTGAAGTTACTTGCCTTTCATGACAAGAATTGTCGATAAAAAGAATAAGTTAAATTTCGATATCTTCCTCCGAGTCATCACATGCATGTACTTAATATAAGTTAAGTACTTTGCGTTAAATTTGATCTTAATATTTGCTATGCGAATAATTATTAGGATATCCATTTTTTGTGAAATATTGCCAATAAAATTTTAATGACATCTAAGGCATTTCTCGCTTATCTTGAAAATAACTGTAACTAAAAAGTTTGTCCTTCGATCATAATGTGTTCAATAAGAAGCAGTGACGAGGGGAGAAGCGTAGTATATGACAGGACCGATCGAGATATCTTGGTAGAGGTTGGGAACACGCCGGTTCATTAGCCTAACCGTATCATCTCATGCCTTAATGATTTCACGCTTGCTTTCAGCGTCGTTCATTTCGGGAACTTTGATGGTCGAAGGAAGGGAATCTCGTAATCATATCATGAATTACGATTAAACTTTAAGTTTTATCATTCGTGTTCGTTGATTGCTATAGTTATGCCCCAATTTTGAGACTTACCAACATGTTTAATTAATACGCAATATCTTATCGTCGATTATTACTTGAACTTCGACCTGGAATTGAGTTTCCATAAGCGTTACGATAATACGTCTATTTAGTATAACAAATTTGATTATCAAATTGAATTTTTAAAATAAGTCAATATGAAAAAGTAAAAATGAACATTATGAACGAGATAAAATTACATAATCGGTTTGGATCCTTTATAGAATAATGCAAACATTTGTACGAATTCACACGAGACCGTTTCCAGATAACTTTACAAACTTTTAAAAATGCACTGAGCACACATAGAGTGAAAAAGATTTATGAAAATTAAATTTTAGTTTACACTCATTCCCCGGGAACATTGTATTATGAAATCACTCCTCCACTCCGTTAATACTTTCAACATTACTATATTCCTCTTAACCGTAATTTGAGTGTATTTATTTAAGAGGAACGTAATCTGCTTAAGCGATTTCACGGTACGTGTACATTTGAATAATAGCACATAAACTATATGAAGATTACACCGAAAGTAGACTAAGGAGCCGAAATGGCTGTTTGGAGTGGGAACAAAAGTAAATTAGCGTTTACTGGTATTATATAGCAAGTGAAAACGTTAAAACGTGTGGGAAGGTCGCCCTCCTCGTCAGGTGATACGCGTGCCATATTACTTTATTTGTTTACTCGTTCTTAGATACTACAATCCCCATATAAAGAGCAATGTACCGTATATCTACATTACGCTTATGTCGAATAAGCCTTTATTTTATCCGCGTGTGCCAACATATTAAGCCTGTTATTGTACTCTACTAGATATTTTTGTTGAGATAAATTCCACCCCAGTTTCCGGTATGCCCTTTGTTATGTTTTAGCGATATGAAATTCAATGTTCCTAAAGTGCTATTGAATTCGACACTTTATGTTTAGATTTACTTCGATTTCTCGTCAGGTAATGAATTTACCGATAAATAAATTTTATATACTGGACTTAATTTTAATCATATATTAGGCGATACCAAAGTGATTATTTTTTTTATTCTAATCAGTAGCATCTGAAATATATTATTTTTACTATAATATTTTCTCGCTTATGTTAATGTATGATAACAGAATGTATGGTAACAGAAACCCAACTAAGTGATTTGATAATTATCTCACTACCTTTTAACTATCATACCTCATATAAATATTTAGTTTTAGGGTATAATTTTGAGATATAAAATACTGTTTCCTAAACATGTGGTCTCTTAAAAATTTTCTACGCTAAATTTTTAGATGCATTGCAAAACTTAAAAATTTTAACTAACATTGTTTAAAAACTAATGAAACATTAATGTGTCCGATCAATTGTTAACGTTTCTACGAAAGTGTAGCATGTATGAATCTACGCGCTACGAGCCGTAGCCAAACTACGCTGCTTTATAACCGGATATGAATCTCAGTAACGGATTAAGAACATCGCTTACAAGCTCTTAGAACGTCAGAAGATATTAATGAGAACCAAAAGTATTGATCAGTGGAAAATATATTAATGGTTAAAGTACTGCTCTCAATTTAAGCGAAAGAAGCAACCATACGAATATTTATTGACCACTATTATTTAACTAAGGTTATGAATTTCTTAATATAGGTAAGTTTATTTCACAAAAATATACTTATTAAATTATAGGTTATTAGCAATAATACATATAAAACTACCTTTTCACCTTTTAAATTAAAAAAACAATGTTAGCTGAATCCATTTATTATCCAGGCTGAAAAGCGATGTATTTCCGTCGGTTTACTTTAAGGGTTGAAAAACTCGGCGGTGCCCATCAAGCTGTCTTCAGACCACTCAGTTATTATTTACACTCGTCCGCGGCTGCGGCATCTTTCTTTAACTTTAATGGAGCCCCAGTCACTGTCACAAACATCTTTAACTGCCACCATCGCTTAATGAGTATCTTTGCTGAAGTATAACGAGAATAACGAAGCCCTGACGTTCATTTACGTTATTAAAGAGAATAATTATAAGGAACTTATCTCAAAAGAACTAAATTAAAGCAAAACCGAATGCTAACTTCAAATATCAAAATCCATTCGTTCAAATATCATATACGAGTGATTATATAGTTAAATAGTAAAGCTAGACTGCTAGAGGAATAGGCAGAGTATAGATTCCGTACTACGTTTGTTTTTACAAAATATCTTAACGATCAAATTAAGGTATTTATATAGACATATAAAACTTTTCTACGTATTTATTTAAGTTAAGACGAGATTTTATATTTTTAAACAGTTTTTTAAAGAGCAAGTACATTAATCAAGGACTATATATCATTTATTATATTTAATAATTATAGAAAATGAAAATGAAAAATTATAAAAATATAGTAAATGAAAATATTGCTTTGAAATAGTTTTTAGTAATAAACTATTGCGGTCTTATAC
>DWHQ01000181.1:0-16780 GCA_018247955.1 Eurytides marcellus marcellus | reverse complement strand
TATCAGTTGTCTGGTTACCATAGTACAGGCTCTGCCTAGTTTGGGATCAGATGGCAATGAGTGAGATGTCCCATGATATTATTATTATATTATTTGCTCCTTTCTCAATCTCGAACAATCCAGCTTTTCCGACATATCTCAGGAACAATTTCCAATATAAAGACTTTGAACAACGATATAAAGTTGAAATTTTCGAACGTTTATTACTTATGTATATATATATTATCCTTCTTTTTAAACCTTACTTGACACAGTTAACATTTTCTAGATACATTTCCGCTTTCTGTCGTCGATATGTTGATGGTAATCTCCAAATAAAAATCTGTATAGGAATATAAGGCCAAAAATTACAATATTACACACCAGCTTTTTTATATTTTACAGTTATAGTTGTTGCCTAAGTCAAATAGTTACTCCCATAATATTTTCGTGAAGATCTCGATGCGTAAATTGCGTGATTGTTGACGCATCTGATTCTCCTTACGTAGAGTCCGTGTTTAAAAGTTCAGGTTAATTTTTCCATGCAACACTAAGCCTTTCTCCCAATTTCATTCGCTTGGGACTTACTGTTATTTGCATTTTTAAGGGTTTTCGCATTCTTCAAGACAAGGCATTAGCCTATGTCATTCTCCACCCCAAAAAGATGTCCAAGTTTTTCCGGTACGCTGCATCTTTACATAGTATAAAATGAAGTCACTTCCGCTGTCTGTTCGCTTAGATCTTTTAAACTACTCAACGGATTTTAATGCAGTATTCAGAAATAGATAGAGTGATTCATGAGGAAGGTTTTAATGTATAACACATACATATTATGGTAGAGAAAAGCCTAAAAATTCAAAGCGGCTGGCGGGCTGTACGTTTCGTCCCGGTGTGCCGTGTTTGTACTGTCTCATGTAAAAATAGCTGTAAATATTGTATACAAAGACGTTCTGTAGTATAAGCTAATCATAATATTATTAATCACTCCACACTGTCCCATATTAAGATCTACATTGCAGCCGTGCGAAGCTGGGGCGGGTCTCTAGTTTATAAAAAAAATACTACATTAGTGACAATATTATAGAATGTTAATACATTAAAGCAATTATTGTGTTTTTTTTTGCGTACATTTTGCGCTATCTTCATTGCGCTCCTTTTACTCCAGTTATCAATTACACAGGTCTTACCTATTACCATTTAAAAAGTGGAATAGAAGAAAAGATAATCCATTATCGAAATCCTAATATTTTACAGGCAATTTTCGTTATAATGTCACATAATGTCAGGGACACTAATTTATATATAGTTATAGAATTTAAGAAAGGGGCAAAATAAATTATAACGTTTATCTAGATGTATGTATATCTTCCGGAAGAGCCTAACATACGTGCCTTCCGTGACTAGATACATAGGGAAGGAAAATCTATCCAACGTATAGATCAACGATTCAATCCGCTTCGGAGGCAGTTGTGAGGAAGATGGTTTTCGGTTCACTGACCCCTTACCCGTTTATATATTACCACAATACATGCGTTGGTACAAATTCAGTATATTTGTCCAAGCGGAGAGGAGTAAAATCAAAATTAGTAAATTCTAAAGGTGTTCTTATTTAAAAGATATTATTGTAAAGAACCTGCATAAATATGGATTTATATATCGCTTATTAGGACACCGATGATTAACATAGTCACTATAAAGATAAAATAACTGTAAAATGCCAAAACAGGTTTTCACATAAACGATCGATTCAAAAGAGTGTGAAAACTTATAACTATATAACAGTAAGTGTTAATATATTTTCAAGAGAATTACATTTTAAGAGGGCCTTAATTATGTATGGGAAGATATATAAATATGGTCCTATAAACGTGCTGTGGCTGCTATACTTAAAATATACTTGTAACATTTGAATTCCACCAATTAGCATCAAGGTGCCTAACAGATTACGGCCTAATGCCATCGTAGAAGCGGTTTGTCAGCAGTGGGACGCTCTCACTTTAGTTTCTTTAACTAACTAACTTATTTAACTATCTTCCTAACTTAGTCGTTTCTCGTATTTATTTGAAGCTCTGGTTTCTCGTATTTATTTGAAGCTCTGGTTTCTCGTATTTATTTGAAGCTCTGGTTTCTCGTATTTATTTGAAGTTTTAGAACCTCTGGTCTCTCAGGCAGTTAGCTGGGATTTGGAGCGTTTGTCCGTGTGTTACGTAAGCCTTGCACACGTACGTTATCAAATTATGTGCGGCAAGCGACCACTCGTGTTCGACATATCGCCTTATACAACCGGTATCCTTGAGCGTGTGGCTTGAATGTATCGCGTCGGAGAGCACGCCAGGACTTAATGTGCATTCGTTCGGCCCTATATGGCAGTTAACTCCATTAGCTAATAGCTCTCGGCCTCGACTCGAAATCTTTCCCGGACAAACGGCAGGTCTTTGTCAAAAAGCGTCAGTCATAAGCGAATCGAAGTTCTACGGCTAATTTTCCTCTTTAAAGTCTATATATATCTCTCGTCCCGTTTTAATATAAATATGTCCCTCGAATGAATGCAAGCTGTTATAATTTTGCTGTTATAATTGAATGAAGGTTAAGCTGTTATAAGCCCTTCTGGACTTGCCACCATAAAGCTTAATATATATGTAAGCAACTCCCCGTTGAACCTTTGCTTTAAAAAATATAATTCTATTTTCCAAGACATTGATATACATCTTTGCAGATTCATTAGGCCAGTTTAAGGAAAAACTTCACTCTGCAATTTACAAAATATAAATTTGATATATATTTTATTGAAAGTGCATTCAACACAGTCTGATTGTTGTTAGAATATTTTGTATAGTACGTGAAAGGATTGTTTATCAAATTCGACCTGTTTTTGTAATTATTTTGGACTCTCATTTAACATTATATAGTTTTATTGATTAACATTTGACATAATATGTAGTAGAATTTTTATTTTATAACATATTAATGACCAATTGCGTCTGATGATTGTAATAGTGATTTATGTCCTTAGTTGGTATGCCTCAATAATAAATAAATAATTAAGTAAATTAATTTGGTTTAGCAACAACAGCTGTACGCTGAAGTAGATGATCTGCCACCTGTTGAAGAATTGGAGAGTGACAGACAGCAGCGAGTTTACCGAGGGCAGCCATCGACGATTGGACAAGTTCAAAAGGATAGAGATGGTTACGGAACCCAGGCTATAGGCTCGGGAAGAACTTTAAATTCAAATGTAATACCTGCTTCAATACCACAGAACAGTGGCAAGTTTGGGTCATATTCTTTCGGGACACAAGTAGATGATAGGCGCACTGCAACAATCACTCAAGCTCCTCAAACCTACAGGTATTAAGAGATAGTATCACATATTAAAAATAAATTTTAAGATGCTTAATTATTAATAGCGTCACATGATGTTATTAATATATTTTTATGCATTACGACTAATGACTTAAAAATCTACGTTATTATTTCAGAGCTGACACTGATAACGAAATTGACCCTTCTTTGGACAGAGACAAATATATCGAGACAAATGCACTCAGTCTTAATGACAATACATATTTGAGGAGAAAAAGGGACTTAAATCAGACTCGAACTAATTTGACTACATCAGACAAAATGTCTGATAAAAACGATAGTGATGAAGTTTTCGAATACTTAAACTTCGGTACTGAATCACCAATTAACTATGACGATACTGATGACAAATTTGAGACGGATAGGGACAAGAGACAAATTAGATACATTTTAAAAAATGATTATAAACCTGAAAACAATTTTCAGAATACTAAATCAGTAAATATCGTAGATATGACACGATTCTCTCAATACAGACCAAATTTACAATATCCTCGTTATCAAAGTTCATATCACAACGATAACTTTAATACAGCAATTCGTAAGCCATATTCCGTAGAAAATAGTTTTTTCTCAACTGTCAGTCCCTTTTTGTCTTTTCCAACTGAATCTGCGCAATCTCAAAGGCCTTTTAAGCCTAGTCACCCTGATCCATTTAACCATTCAAAATTCATTCAAAATCCTGTAAATTCACAAATTGTTACCAAAAGCCCACCTATTTCCTCTTTAAATATTAAAGATAACCCTTTTTCATCACTCTCTGGCGGTTTTTACAACAATGCTCCCAAACAACATTTTCAAAACAATAATCAATTTTCTGGACAAATAGCATTAAATCGGCCAAAAATTATTTCACCCATTGATTCGTCCCATGTTTCTAGTACAGTCGTCACTAATAAACCTATTCAGCTGTCATCATTATCTCCGGAATTTGACCATAGATTTAATCAAGTAAAAATTATAAACAATCAACAAATCAGAAATGAAAAAGCAAAACCTTTAAGTAGCCACTTAAATAAAGATCATTATAATAAGCCCGAACAAAATGATGATTATTACGACAGTTACGAATCAAATGAAAGTGGTGACACTTTAGATGAATACGATAACAAGAGCTTTAATCATGATTTTCCGAATCCACCGTATGCTTTTACTCACCCTAATAATAAGTATGCTAACATAGAGAATCCTTTTGCCAAACCAAACTTCGATTTTGATGCATTTTTGGCCAAATTACAAAACGATCACTACTCGTCAATGGAACTATCATCGCCTAAACCTAAACGAGTGCACAGTAGTAGTTTCAAGTCATTAAAAACACCAGTAGAAATAACTACCGTATCTTATAAAGGTCCTGTTCAAGAATCAACCGCGTTGGTCGGACAAGGTATGAATACACCTCGTCCTTTTACGTTATCTAATATTCCTTCCAGTACTATCAGTTCCATTCAAAATAATTTACGTTTATCATCGACTGTTAAATATCAACAACATCCGCAACTAATATCTACGTCCTCACAGTCAGGGCTATATCAAAAAGAGACTAATAATGAAAACAAATATAATATAAAATCACAACAAGATAGAGAAACCTTGAGTAGTGTCCTACCGAAGTTAAAACCACCCAACTTTACAGACGATCGTCAATTGCCTATTACTTTAAGTTTTGATAGACCGATTGAAAATACCAGATTACCAAGCTATAACACATCTAATTATGTAAATAACTTGTCTCCAAGTCAAAAACCATACATTGTACTGACTAGTACAGGAAGACCTTTTATATCCACATCAAGTCAAGGAAACATATATTCTCATTCTTCTGCAAAACCTTTTACTCTGTCTACTGTGCAACCCACAAAAGTATATAATTCAGTTTTAAGGCAGTCTACACCCAAAGCTATTACTACTGTAGTTAACGAACAACTCCCTGCCCTTCAACAGTTTTGGAAAACTCCTTCATATAGCAAACAAATAACTCAGACCACTCAAAGACCCAGCTCAGAATCATTAAACCTACAATATGAAACGATATTTACTCCAACTATCAAAATATCTACTCAATCTCCATTGAAATCTTATATCGTTTATAATAGCACACCAAAACCGTTCATAGGCACTACAAATAAGGTATTAGGTGAACGAAAACCCATTCCAAAACCCTCACCTGAAATGAATGATTATTATTATGACGATGAAGACGATCACTATTATTATGAGCCCATCGTGAAACCTAAATACATGCCGAGTTCGGAAGTAAAGCCCCAACGCCCTCCAATGGCCCAGAATTATCGTGAATATGATGATTATAACGACGAGACTGAGAAATATTTATCAAATGGCAAGCAAGCGAATTCTGTTTTAAGACTAAAACCAGAACCGGTTACGAAAAACCAGAAGGATGTGGCTACTGGAACAAAATTAACAGGAATTGAAAAGCCATTGGAGAAAATTACACCTTTATCTCCGGAAATTCAAAATTCGAATATTTTGAAACGCCCAGAAGTAACTAATTACGAAATAAGTAATCATACTCCTCGAAATAAATCCATACATTTAAGAAAGCCCACTCTTATTGCTAGTGGTCCAAATACAGTAAAGCCTCCTAAATATTTAAATCAGACTACTCTGAGACCATACACAATAAGACATAGGCTAGCAAAACCGCCGTCTACGGAAGAAATAAAAATTGAATATAAACAGAAAAGAGGTAGAGGCCGACATCCAAATATAGTTGCACAAATGCTAACTACTCCCCGTGATAACTTTAATCAAGAGACAAGGTATACTAAGACTAGGCATGATGGTAAATCAAACAGGTAAACGAAAAATTATCCTCCTTTCATGTAAAAATATATTTAGGAAAATATGATGTTAAATAACCTAATGAAGAAATAATATCTTATGACTTCTATAAATATATCCTTTTCTTCTGAAAAAGTGTAACATGTACTGACTTGTAGACCTAAGACAGTATTGACATGACTTTTAATGAACTTGTTTATATTAAGATGTTTATTTTAATAAACACATTGTTATTATTATTTACTGTATAATTTATGACATTTACAGCTTGGAACCAACTGAAAGCGTTTCTCCATCCTCTTTTTCACCAAGCCCCCGCCCAAAAATGCTTTATAACGGATCACAAAGCTACAGTCCGGATCAATTTGATCCATTTTACGCCGTCTATGATGAAGATGGAGAACTTTACAAGGATACAGGTAATTCTAAAGAAAATTAAATAACTATTCATGAAATATTATAGTCAGTAATTTATATTGAGTCGCATTAGTTATATAAGGTTTATGAATAAGCAATTGTGTCGAATGGTTAACTTCAACTAATGAAATTTTTCATAAGCATTTTTATGAATGAGGCTATGAATATAAATAACATTGGTAACGATTTTGGACAGATTATGTACAACAGTACAATACTGCATCCCTTCGACCTACGATTCAACAGACGTACCGAGGTACACCTCCACCAACGCGCAGACCTGTGGAGACTTATACTCCCATACCAGTACCAGATGACGACTACGATGATGTACTCATTCAAGGACAGGTATTATTTAAATGCCATTAAACGAATGTTACAATAAAAAGATATGTATCTTAACATGATAAATTACGGTGTTACAAAAATAATGATTTTTAAAAATATTATTTGTTTTCAGATAAACAATCAGAATCAGTATCAGCCTCAACCTAGTCGTCATTCCACAAGGTAACGTTTTGTATAGAATATAAGACAATAAATAACATTTAAAAAGATAGTAAGACAAAATATTACTGTTATATATTATGCTATTTAATTAAAAAATTCAGGGGCGAAGGTAATGAACTGGGCTATGAGCATAATTCGAACAGCGTGCGGACTACTGTTTACGGAGTTACTTCTAAAAGCACTACTCCTTCTACGACTCGCACTACCACTACCACGACTACCACCACACAACGCTCTACTACTGCACTCTACACAGAAGCTAAGACTCCGTCTCGATTTACTTCAAGGTACTACAAAAGATGCCTTAGCTAGACATGTATATTATTATACTTTCATATTGGTTGATTTCACTCATTTATATGTCACTACCACATTTCATATTATATGTCATTACTTCTCATCATTTATAAAAAAATATCTGTTTTTCATATGTTATATGTTGATGCAACCTTTAAACTCATCACTAACCTTTCTAACACCTCATTAATTTTCCATTACTGTCTTTAATATTACCAATAGACTTTCTTTTTTTTGTTTGAAGGTTGTGTTTAATTAATTTTAAACATACGGGTACAGATTTCTCTCAATACTTAACGTTTTTTATTCATTAATACGTGAAATTAGCTTTTGTGGTATCTTCACTCTTGATCTTCACAAGAACACAAATACATTTTTAGAAAATAATTACTAGTATCAAAATATTAGGTAATAACTTAGAAAACGCAAACCAGTTTAATGGTTTTAATGGTCTATTAACTCACGTAGATTTAAACTTAATAACGGAAGCTTATTTGGATATTTATTAATTAACAAATGTTTTTTAATGTGGTTTATTTCTAAGCTTAAAAGCGACTTATATTGATAGAGCTTAAATCAGATAGTTTTCTTTTGCTTTGTATTCAACAGATTCTCTGCAGATGAAAATCCTGTTATTTCCTCTACCCAAAATTCTTTTAACGTCACCAGTTTAGTTCCTTCCACCCATTCACCTCTCATAAATTTCTCATCCCGTGCCAAACCCTTCAGAAGGACTGAAAACTCAAACAGATTAGACATTTTAGCCTCAACTGAAAGACTAACGACACGTAGACCTTTTACTCAAGCGACAAATGACTTTAGTAGCGTGGAAGTAAAGTTAGTTAGACCAAGCGGTAGTAAAAATACATATACAACCGGATTTTCAATAAGACAAAATGTGAACAATACTAAAAATCCTTATACTTTAACAGTTATTACACGACCTTACGATAGCAATAATACTTCGCAGAAGGTAATTAGTTTTGAAGGTAGGGCTAAATCAGCAGAAAAATCTGAAACATTTTCCTATAACACCAATAATGGCAATGCTAATGAGGATACTAAGATACGACAGGGTATTAACTACAATAATGAAGGCACTACGAGCAATTCAGCGCATCGAAGAGGTAATAGACCTGAAGTGAAAAATGACCAAAACAAAACGCATTATTATATTAAAACAAAAAATGAAAGACAAAGAAAAAGAATAAATACAACACCTGCAATTACCACAACAAGTATAAAATATATTACCAATGAAAGACGGCCTCAGCTGATAACAGATATCAAAATTGATGAATATATCGGAAAAGGAAAAAAGACAAATAGTCTGACAAAAGACAAATATGAGGTATCAGAGGATGAAGCTGTTATACTAGATCAAAACGTTGATGATTTAAATTCTAAGAAATTGGAAGCCACTGTTGAAGAAACTACTTCCGAATTTCCAATAACACCATATAAAATTATAGATAATTTTCAAAACCCGTACATAGATGATTCTATTCAAGATTATGCTACAAGTTCTACTTCAAGCACAACGGTTACAAGCAAGATTGAAAGTTTTGATCAAAGAAATGTTGACGAAGAAAAATATATATCCCAAAGGCCTTCTTATTATAGCTACAGTGTTGATGACGAAGTTATACCAGATCGCACAACAGAAATATTAAAGGGCAAAGTAGGAAATGTAATTAAGACGTTTTTTAATAACTTAGCATTTTACTCTACGACACCCAATATTGTATCAACTACTTCAGAGAATGTAGTAAATATAGGATATAAAAAAAAGCTTTTAAAGCACGTTGATAGTAAGCCATTTAAAACCAATATCAAATCGTTACAAATTATAACAGAACCCAGTGTCAGTAGGTTTATACCAACAAGTGTGGATTCTACTAGCTTTACGGAGTTGTTTGACGATATTAGGCAGGGTTTACCAGATGAAGTAACTACTGTCTCATACGTAAAAACTACTCCAATCGTTGTTACTAATTTTAAAACAACAACTAAAACTACAGAAAGCACTACAGATAACAGACTTTCTGAAGTGAATAGTGACGTATTTAAGTCAAAATTTAGTAAAATTTTAACTACTCAGTATCCTATCGATAAACAATTCGAAGACGAAAGGATTGTTGTTGACAGTCTGCCCATTAAAGAAAGCGTGTATTTAAACACATCTTATGTAGACCTTGTTAGTGAAACGACTAAACCGACTATAACGAACATAGAACAAGCATCAACAACAACTGAAACTGGGAATTATCAGTCGTTACCTACTATGTCTGATGTTGCTTCGACGACGAGTACAACTAAATCGACTACGACTGTTAAAGTGGAACCAAAAATGACAACTAAGAGTTTATCCTTCCCAACACGAGCCTCACGTGTTAATCCCGCTATAAAATTAGCCGCGGCAAATCTTGGAGGTGGACGCAGGAGTTACCAATCGTCGACCAATTGCTCATCAGACAACAGTCTGCAAGCGAATCCAAAATGCAACGAAATCAAATACCAGAGGTACATAGTTCGCCGCCCAGTAGTCAATGCAGCCTGATGTTTCTTTCAATACTTATATAAATAATGGACGGTGGAGGCTTGTTCTATTTAAAGGTCCTCATTTTCAGCCTCGCGAAGTAACTAGCATGAGAAAAGAATTCTTCAAACCGTTTAATAGCACCTACTGCTAAAATCTGTCGCTTAGCATACTATTTTCATTGGGGGACTTCAAATCGATTGAATTTTAAATTGTTAACTCCTGACGTGACCATTTCCATTCTTATTTATTTCCAAGTAGTGTTATGTAAGTGACAATTTTATATAAATTAGAAACTAAAATGTAAAAGTTCCTCAATGCCAGCATTTGCACCTCATTGTAATGGCTAGTTAGAAAATGCACAAAATCACAAGCAGTAGTTGTATTTAGTTAAAATTCTAACCGACTTACTTATTGCATGTAATGTCTTGATTGCAGAATGCATTAAAACAGCAATTATGTAATCAATTCAATGTGTATGTAAAATTTTGACATTCAGCAATAACAGTATTGCTTAGATTAACTATGAATGTTTGAACACTAAATTATAAATTATAATATAATACAGCAAGATTTTAAGTGCGGATGCATCAAAAATAATTACAAATGCTTCTCTAAACGTCACGCGTACTAATTTAAAAATATTAGGCGAGCAATTCATTTGAAAAAAATATTCGACAGGCCAAGCAGCACACGTGGTCGTGGATCGGCACATTATTCTACTTCAAATGGATCAGAGGCGCCACAGCAACAGTCAAACAGAGGAACTCCACCAACGTTAGAATCAGTTTTCTTTTTAATTTAAAAAATATTGTATTATACAATACATAAATAGTAAACAAAATTTAGGATACTATTTAGAAAATTACTAAATTACTATGGATGTCAGTGACAAAATTTTTAACATATTTTTTTCTAAAGTGAAAAGAATTTTTTGACATTATTTAAAACGTACTGTGTTCAGTTAGTACTACATTATATAAGTATATATATTTTGTATAGTTTACTTATGATTTTTGTATTTTTAAGCAGCCGCAGTCGGCCAACCCTCAAACCTTCAACAGCTATCGTTTCTGAAGCAAAGATTGTGGATATATATGCTAATCCACCACGACGGCCAACTGCAGTATATCCTCAACCGACTCCTGATAAAACTGCAGCAAAATGCCGGAAAGATGTTTGTTTGTTACCCGACTGCTATTGTGGTGGAAAAGATATACCTGGTACGCATGAAACGTAAAATAAATGTATATAAGTGTTTTTTTTTTAGATATCTAAAAATAATTTTCATCAGACAGTTCGTGCGTGTAAAATTAAATTTGTATTGAATAAAATTGCTGTCTTAGGAAATTTGCCCGTACACGAAGTGCCGCAAATGGTACTTATCACTTTCGACGATGCTGTGAATGATTTGAATAAAATGTACTATGAAGAAATTTTTGAAAATGGACGTGTTAATCCAAACGGCTGTCCAATATCATCAACTTTTTATGTTTCCCACGAGTGGACAGACTATAGTCAAGTACAAAATCTATATGCAGATGGCCATGAATTTGCATCACACACGATATCGTAAGTCTACTAGATCAACGACAGCTTCCATGTACTGTATGGATTTACTACATCTTGGTATATCTAAAACTATAATATCAACCAATGGTCGAACATTGTTTGTAAAAATTCAACGTGATTTAATGTAATATATCAGCACATGTTCGATTCTTGGCAATAACTAACAGTTTATTCTTGGCCATCTATGTATAAAACTTTCTACTTCTTACATTCTCTTTTTATATACAGATATATAACTGAATATGTTTATACCTTTATTAATTTTTTTGTTTTCTTCTCCTTCCTCTTTACCTAACGTATTCTTCCTCTTCCTGGCACATTCGGTTCCAATAACCACATGCACGATCACAACCTACATCCATGGCAAAACAGGTGACTTACCATTGGAGAGCGTTCCACAAATTGTTCTTCTGACGTTTGATGATTCTGTTAATGACCTCAATAAGGTTCTGTACTCGGATCTATTCGAAAAAGGCCGTGTGAATCCAAACGGTTGCCCAATTAGTGCCACTTTTTACGTGTCACACGAATGGACAGATTACAGTCAAGTACAGAATCTTTACGCTTCTGGACATGAGATGGCTTCACATACAGTTTCGTAAGTTAATATAATATTATAAGAGCACAGGAAAAGTCTTAGAGGATATTTATAAACACACATAGTATAATACTTTCGGTATTATTACTCCATATTATATTAACTTCTCTTTGATATGCCTATTTTATTTTCTTTAATTTTTTCAAATTTATAATACTTATTTTACTAACAAATGGGTATATTGTTTTGGTTAAATTTAAAATATGAATTATAACTTTTACTTCCGATTTTAGACACAGTTTTGGGGAGCAATTTTCTCAAAAGAAGTGGAATAGAGAAGTAGGTGGTCAAAGAGAAATCCTGGCGGCTTATGGCGGTGTGAAATTAGAAGATGTACGAGGCATGCGAGCACCTTTCCTTTCAGTTGGTGGAAATAAAATGTTTAAGATGCTATACGACTCAAACTTCACTTACGATTCCTCACTTCCCGTTTACGAAAATAAACCACCAAGCTGGCCATATACTCTTGACTATAAACTATTCCACGATTGTATGATTCCACCGTGCCCGACAAAATCTTATCCAGGTTAATTATTTTTCACTCCTTATTCTGCTATAGATATCGTTTATAACAAACTCTCTACACAAGTTCTTCTATTACAAAGTCCATGGAAGCTTAAATTGTATTTAGAGCATTTATTTACTACATTAATATATTACTGAAATCTTCTAAAAGTCGGAAGAACCACGTTAATTAGTTATCTTGTCACTTTCTGACGTATTTTAGGAATAATACTTTAAATAAAACTGGATGATAGCACGTTAATTTGATCTAATAATATATTTTAAAATCTTAAGCTACCGTTTAATTTCAGGTGTCTGGGAAGTTCCTATGGTAATGTGGCAAGATTTAAATGGCGGTAGATGCTCAATGGGTGATGCTTGTGCTAATCCTCCAGAGGCTGAAGGCGTATACAAAATGCTTTTAAAGAATTTTGACAGACACTATACGAGTAACAGGTATATTTTTGATATAAATTTATAAAAATCTCTCAAAATTGATTAATGCGTTATTTCCTCAATTTATATGACAATTAATTTCAAATGTTTTGTTTTAGAGCTCCGTTCGGCCTATTTTATCACGCAGCATGGTTTACTCAGCCACACCACAAAGAAGGTTTTATCATGTTTTTGGATTACATCAATCAAATGAAAGACGTGTGGATCGTAACTAATTGGCAGGCTTTGCAGTGGGTGCGAGATCCAACTCCAATATCAAGACTTAATAATTTCCAACCCTTCCAATGCAACTATCCGGTAAATTTTAATTTAGAATTATAACATATTCTTGACTTGTTGTATTTAAGAATATCTTTAAAAACCGTTTTTTACATGTATAGTACTTAGTTTTATCGTTGTGTTTTTATGCGATTCTTAAAAAAATGTTTTCTGTTTCAGGATCGTCCGAAGAAATGTAACAACCCTAAAGTTTGCAATCTCTGGCACAAATCAGGAGTAAGGTACATGAGAACATGTCAACCATGTCCCGAAATCTACCCTTGGACGGGAAAAACTGGCATCAAATCATCACGTATCGACAATGACATCGGAGAATAATTAATCATAGCCTTTAATAGAAATCGTATCCGTCCTTAACATTAATCAATAAAACGTAATAGATATAAGCCAACGAGGCAATCACCGTTCTATTGTAAACTATTTGAGGGTAGGAATTGTTTATTACCATCTACAAAGTGCCATTTAGATATCGGTGGTCACAAAATATTTTTATCTGAAACAATTTCATTGTAATTGAGAGACGTGATTGGAATTTATAATAGTATAATGATTTTTTTCTCTATTTAAGCTATCCGTTGAGTTACATATTGGAAACTGTGATATTATGTGTTTTCAATCACCTTATTCTCAACTACAATCCCCGTTACTATTACAGTAATATATAGCACTAACTGATTTCTATAAAAATATTGATACGGCAGATACTCGTTATTATCAAAGTAACACTAATATTTACTTTGTGTTTTCCTCTTAACTTTGTATCTACAATCCTTCTTTTATTTAATGTTTCATTAAACGATAGAGAAATTATTAATGTATATTAAACATAGTGGGACATAGTAAATTTGCTTCAAAGATGACATTGGACTGTTTATACGAAAGCCATATTAAAATTTAGAAAATAATTTTCTAATCTTGCCAGCTTTGTGGTTGACACTGCCTTATTAAAATATGCGATGTAAATATAGAATTAGTTATATTTAAATACAAATATTGTGTAATTGGCAATAGACTATTGAGAATTATCAAAGTAAATCAAATTTCCTATTCCTTAATCAGTCTTCTAGCATTGCGTAGACGTCTGATTACATCGCGCTATTGATGTAACACATGTCTATGCGACAGCCAAGAAAATTTTAATGGGTCCATATTTATAATTCAACATTTTATACTTCAGTAAACAGTTAACAAAAAATTCCCTTTAAAGGATAATTTTAAGCACATCTATTCCGTGGACTCCTAATTTAGTTTTAATTTAGCTTTGGTATGCTATCGCTACTAAAGTGGGCAAAAGCGCTTGCTACAAATCTATTTAAAATTAGAACTTTAGACATATTGTTATTGTAAATATAGGTTTAGTATTTAAAAAAATCTTTTTTTATTGACACTCCACTTTTTTTGCATACATTTGATTGCATGTTATTTTTAGATATCCTAGCAAAATCAATTTTTTTCGGACATGACAATTACTCACGCGGTTTGCGTTAGAAGTAGTAATACAAATTGCTATGTATAAGTTCATATTTTTTTTTGTAAAGACATTAGTGATCAATATTGATTAATAAATGCTATAAAATAATGTATGTTTCATTAATCTTATCCTGTATATATAACTCAATCACGAAATATCTATAAAAGAACTCTAAGGTTTTCCTGTTTTATAAAATCTAATTATATTTTCCAAGTATTATTTTATCATGATATTTTTTTGGGTTTCATGATAAGTCAGTATTTTCTATTCATGACCGAATCGAAGTGGCGTAGAAGTCATAAAAAATTAAATTTCAATCATATCACCTGACCATTGATGTATCATGTATCAAGGTCTACAAAAACCTACATAAAGGTATATGAAGCAGTTTTCGTTTCAGACAGGTTTCAATCAGTAGAGACTATGTTCAAAAAATGCGTTCCCTACATTTTTTCGTTATAAATATACATGTTATAGTTCAATTAGTTTCTTGTCAAGATGTTGAATATTATCCAGCTCGATCAAGTTTGGGAATTTTTTTGGAAACTTGCAAAACTTATAAAGCGAAATATGACAAAAATGTGGGTTATACTCAATCTAATAATCATAGCAACAGAAAAAAGAGAAATTTCGAGAGTTTATTTGATGAAGATGAATATGTTAAATCGAAAAAAGGTTTGCTAAGAAAGGCTGCTGATCCTGTGTTTCACGGGCATCCTAAAACAAGGGAGGAATTGTGGCGTGAACATTTTCTTAAAGACAATAATACATTTAATCAAACTTCTTCACTAATTAAACTGCTTCATAATATAACACTTACTTACTTAAACGATTGTATACCAGTCATACTATATGATAATTCAGTGAAATTGAAAGAAAATTATTTGTTACAAAATTTATTTAAAAATTTTCCATTATCTTATGTTCACGGACATATCGATGACAATGACCAATTGAGTGAGCCAAAATTATTACGAGCCAATACTAGATGTTTGCATTTTATAGTGTTAATAACCAACGTGAAAAGAATCGGTAAAGTAATAGGTAAACAACCCAAAAGTAAGGTTATAGTGGTAGCTAGATCGTCCCAATGGGCTATACATGAGTTTTTAGCAGGATCTTTGTCTAGAATGTTTGTTGATTTAATCGTTATTGGTCAAAGTTTTAAAGAAGAGGAAAGCGGAGCTTTGGTAAATTAGTTTATTAATTTTAGATCAGTGGACTTGTTCTTGTAACACGAACTTGTTTCGTGAACGGTTTTATATTTTTCAGGTATCATCTTACATACTATATACACATGAACTATATACAGATGGATTAGGTGCAAGTAAATCAGTTGTAATGAATTCTTGGTCTCATGGTAAATTTTCTAGAAAAATTAATTTATTTCAACCGAAGATGACCAAAGGATACGCCGGTCATCGCTTTGTTATAGCAGCAGCTGATCAGCCTCCATTTATATTTAGAAGGTAAACCACAGATGTGTTATATAATCAACCACCGAATTAAGTATTGATAAAAGAAACTTTTTAATAGCAGCTATTTAAAATTTGTAGAATTAATACAAAACAAGATGGTGGTCATTCAAAATTTACATGGGATGGAATTGAAGTCAGACTTCTAAAATTATTAGCGGAAAGAAATAATTTCTCATTAGAAATTATTGAACCTCGGGAGATGTTTTTAGGGTACGTGTTGAAAATATGAGGAAGTACTCTCAGATGTATAAATTAGGTCCATTTTTAGTAATATGATAACACCGTTGTAGTCCTGGAGACGCTGTGATTAAGGAAGTAGTGTCGGGTAAAGCAGATATGGCAGCAGCTGGTATATATATTACACGTGAAAGAATTCATGATATTGATCTAAGTTTTCCACATTCTCAAGATTGTTCTGTTTTCATAACACTTATGTCAACTGCATTGCCAAGGTAATAAATTTCGTTTGAATGGATGAAAGTAAAAATTAAATTAGATTCATGGTACCAGAA
>DWHQ01000180.1:0-16801 GCA_018247955.1 Eurytides marcellus marcellus | reverse complement strand
TCCCAATATAATTCCAACTCAAAGACAGGCAACGCACTTGCAAAACGTTCGACGTTGCAAATGTCCATAGGCAGTGGTTATTCCATTAGGTAAGACGTTTACTCGTTTAACAAAAAAAACACAATATTTTCTAAAAAAATATTAGAACACACACAGTCTATCATCATTGCACGGTAGGTAAAAAGTATAAAAATATAAAGAGAGCTAATTTAGAGTGAATCTTCTTAAATCGCTTGAATGAATGAAAGTTGGTTGACATTATTATCGTCAAACACATTATATGGCCGTTCGAATACAATGTTGCTATAACATATAGTCTGTAAAGACAATGGCATTGTCTGAGAAAACGCACACGGAGGCATTTACCTTGCGCTCCAATTCCCTAAGCGGTTGTAACGCGATTGCAATAATATCGGCGGAAGGTCCGAGTATCGTTGACGCAAAGTAGAAGCAGTACGTAACAGAATACTAACACGTTATTGTTTTGTATGAGAATAAGACGTCTAATGCATTCATGATGAATAAATAAAGAATTACTGCACTAACTAATATTACATTACTTGGTGCAGATTTATATAAGTTGCATAATAATATACTAGTTGAACATATCGTCAAAAGCTGGTTAGGGAGTAAAGGCGACCTTACTTTTGTATGTGTGAGGCAAGAACTATCGCATTTTTCTGCTTTTGTATGTTTTCTGATATACAAGAAGTCCATGACCCAAGAGTTATACAAGTATTATCGATCCGTTGCTGCGTTTAAGAAAGTCAAACTAAAATAAGTCGTAAGTCAGTACGAATTTTGACATCGTTCCTTTGATCCTTTCCTTCCTTTATTTAACACGCATCTTTATGTGAGTACTTTCTTCTTTACTCCAGTGTGAAGAGTAACGTTTCCAGAGACATTACAAGGCATAGTTTTTCACATTAATTGGTGTAGATTACTAAAATTTGACATGCTATATCGTTCGTTATCAGCTTGATTTGTTAGTTCAAAGTACCGACCATCAGGCGCTTAACTTGAGATTCGTGGTGTCACTTAGTTTGAGAAAAAACTAAGAAATCTTTGTTAGGAGGTTTAGGAGGATAACGTCTTCGTTAGGAGGTTAGACAAAAAGGATAAAGTTAGAACCACTGCAATTTAGGTCGTTTCATTACGTCGTCGTAGTAAACCTGGTAGTGCCAAAAGTACACTAGCGGCGCAACCCAGTAGGGCGCGTTCGTAGCGTCACGTGGGGCACGCCCGATAGCGCAAACTGTGCGCCTTTCACCCAAATGGAGTCTTATTGTGTACGTCATAGAGTTTACTATGACATTCCATGCAACCGGGCCGTAACGGCGCGTAATGAACTGGAAACCGGCCGCCCCGCCACGGGCGAGCGGCGTTACGCAATCTATGAATATAAAAAGCGCGTAAATAAATAGCAGATGCGCGAAAAACTCACCCCCGGCGTTTAGGCGTAATAATCGCGGGGGGAGGGGAGCGGGCGCGGGGAGGCCCCCTCCCCCCGTGACACCGTTCTCACGCGACGCCACTTCCTTTCCTTCTTAGTAATGAATGGAAATGTTAAGACCACGCCAGACTACTGTCGGGCGTGGGTGTCGATTGGACATTGCGCGTCTTCTAACACCGCAGTCTGCGGAATACGTCTGTGTGGCCACCACACTAATAGACAGCAATTAAAACATTTCATCTTAAGAAAGTCGTCTAAGGAACTCGTGAGGCGACGAAAAGTGAAGTTCGTAATGCTGCTTTTAATCATAAGACTTATCATTAATATACGCAGAGAAGTGGTTGCTCGCATACTTAAACTTTTAGACTGAGTTATACTAATAAAGATATTCGCTTCCGAATGGAATGTAGTTCCATCATTTATTTATGTATACTAATCGCAATAGGTACCTTATAAATTGAAATTACAAAGGGTGGGCTTAATGCAATTCTTTCCTACTCAATCATTATTGTAAAAAATGTAACTGACGCGTTATATTAATCATGCAATATGTTTTTCCTCATTTAACGCCACGAAATCCATAAAAACTAATCATAGAAAGGTAGGAATTTGAAAATAACAAACGGAGGGAACTTATTACAAATGGAACAACGCTTCACAAGGTTGATGGTTGACAGTTTCATGTTTTAGACGAGTCGGAGTCGTGTACGTCATTTATAAATATGATAAATGATTGACAAATGTTTGCGGAACCTCAGCGATTCCGCCACGGAACCCATTTTAGGAACCGCCGGTCTAAACGACCGAAACCCGTCCGTCGTGACGGAGTGGGCGCTTGGTGTGGTTTTTTTTTCGTTCTCTCCCCGCCGGTTGTTCCGATGATGTGGACGATTGAAACATAAATTCTGGCGTAGACAAAAAAAAAGTAAAGAATCGCATGATCGTCCGTCGCTTATCTTTACCCTTTCTATCTTTTTGATGTGAATTGTATCTTTTAATGTTCTGTTCACTCGACATTATTGTATCAGGTCGGTGTACTTTTAATTTTTCCTGTTTTTCGATGTCATTTAAATTGTTTTCCTCGATGGTCAATGAACGTTTAATGTCTAAAGTTTTTGCGATGATTTTTGACATATAATTTTGACAATTCATTCATTATCAATTCACTACCAATAATTTACCTGGTCTATTATTCTCATTATCAATACAATAAATAAAATAGAACGATATAAAAATTATCTATGGAAAGGCAACTGAGATGCAAACATATAGTTTGGTCAAAGCAATAATACTACTACGCATTTATTGTGGTGTACTTTCATTAGATATTTAAGAATTATTTCAACAACACATTCAATGATTCAAATTTACCGACGAAAACTGTAACAACTTAGATTTAAAACATAGCTTTTTTAAGGTCGCTTCTAGGGCTCTGTTCATTGCATGTTACGCGATATTAGCTTTTTTGAACACACATATAAACATTGCTCTGTTACAAAATAAAAGTATTTTACGAATTTTATACTTTCTATTTAAACTCTCGACGGGGGACGGCGAGTGTGTATTATTTGCGTAAATAGAAGGAATTATTATTGTTCATCTGTATTCTATTTAATCCCTTTAACTAATAATAAGAAGTAAGACATAGTTAGAAATTTGCCCTTTCTTGTTGCAAATTCAATATATCTGGTGTTGTCCCATACAATAATCCACTGTGGCATCTCACAGCAATAGTAGTTTATGCCAAATTGTCTATTACATCCAAGGGATAGAGGACGCTTTCGCATGACAATTTTGTCAGGGTCGTCGTGATTTACGCTGTGCATTGTAACAAAATTGAACGTAGTATTCAGCGGGACACATGTGCGCGGCGGGGCGTCGGGCCGTCGAACGAAATCCGAAAAATCCGAGGGAAATCTGACAGCCGAGCGACCGCACTATCGAATGCGGAACCCACCCCGACGTGACATTTACAATGTGCCACGGAGTGATATTATTTCTCTTCGTCAAGGGATTTGAAATATGAAATTTAAAACTACCCTCCCTACCCGTTTCGGCAAAGGGATGATATTGTATAAATTCTAGATCGGTCAGTATTGATAGGCAATGGCTAAACGATATCATCAAGAGAAACTACCAAGCTCATCTAAATATCACTGTATGACTCTATCATAAAAGCTTTCTTTACATATCATAAATTACATCACTTAAGGTTGTGTAAAATAAATAAAGTTTGAAAAATACATGTTTATCGTATATACAACTCCTTGCTTTTAGCACTAAATATAATCCGACAGGATCGCGGTTTCCATGTATATTTTTTCATAACGTTGATTCAAATCGCAACTGAGCTTTTTGAGTCTACTATAGTCTTCGTTAAGTGTACACTTTTGTGTTATTATCTGTCATCTGTAGTACGTGATATGCGATCATGTCGACGGCTAATTAAAGCGCTCGCGACCCCATGTCGGGAGGTATCTAATAACGGGATATTTTTCTATTACAAAATTTGCGGCATGATGATTCCTCTCATCGAGGGGTGGACTGCCCCTGCCTACCCCGGTCGCGACATGTGCACGCGACGTGTTATTTGTTCTTTTGAACGCCCACTCATTACGTAGCGCGACGGCTTCTGCTTGTAAAGGGGGATGCTAGTGCGTTATGGGACTTGCGACTAAGCCTTTTCATAATGCCGTTAGAGGGCCTCTGAAAAGATGGCAAATTGTTTATCGCACAATTATTATTACTAAATTCGTAGGCGAATTGGCTTTGAATGGCTAATGAGATCTGTTGTATCATCGTATCATTAATATAATCGATATACAAATAACAATGTAAACAAATGAAAATATCTTATGATTTGAGTACAGTTGTTATTGTTTGATCTTATCTTGACTGACGTTTATGCTTTTAGTCTATGCGGCTCGATAGAGCTTCATCGGATCACCGAATTCGTGGAAATGCTAGTTTCCACTAATTAGATAAAATTATTCTTTGAGACTTTGGTTAAATTGTAAGCTGTTTAACTGCAAACTACGATTGTTATCTCTTATACTGTATAACAGATGAATTCGTTGACTTTATATTTTATTTTAGATCAAAATCTACAAAGAGATTTCATTAATACCTACTGTACTTAATACTCTTTATATTTAATAGATGTGCTCGCATTCTAACCTGCCTTAAGCTATTGTTAATGGTACAATAGCGTAATACGGCCCGTAGCGGTTCATGCTACGCGATAATTTGCCGTCGCGATAGCATCGTCGCTCGTCACGCACAATAGTTGCATCCTAACATCGCGTACTACGCCTTCGCACTTGTTTATCAATGTTTGGATTTACTTCATGGCTGAGGGAGATCTGTATACTGTTAGTACTAATGAATATTAGTAGGAGATCAATATATAGTTGATATTAATTAAAGTTCAAATACATTGTCTTGTAGACGTGACAACACTAATTGCTGCCAACGTAAGATAGTTTCTGGTTATTAATCAGCAACATAGTTGGCAACATCGACAATTGGTTTGGACTAATTTGTGGATGTCTGTAAGAAACCCTATATATGTTTATTGAAATTGTTTACATGTGTATGTATTTGTATGTCGATTCCGGTGTTCGAACTTAAGTTACTTGGGTAAAATGATTTTTAAAGAATGGAAATCTTCAATGGTTATTATTGTACTTTCTCTTTGTTTACGAGGCAATGCTTGTGGCGTTGCTCGTAAACAAAGAGAAAGGACATTTATCTTTTACCGTCATTAAAAGACGTAGTATTCATTTCATCGGTACGACTTAGTTATCTTATAAGTGAATATAGATAATTAGAAATGCTGAAAGTTGAGGAGAGTGGAGTGAGTAAGTCAGTATTTATATCGACGACAGAAAGCGGAAATGTCGTATCTCAAAAATCAATGAAGTACTAACTTTAGGATATACCAGTTAATTGTGTCAAGTAAGGTTTAAAAATAATGATAATATATGTGTATATAAAAAGTTAGTTATATAAAAAGTGTTAAGTATTAAACCGTAATACAGTCCCTTGTAAGAATCAACGGCGGGCGCTGTTACCTTTTCGGCGGCACGTTTGTTTACATTGTACTGTTTGGACACGAGACGGATTTCCCTGTTTAGTCTCAGCCACGGTCCGGGCTTCAATTAATGTTCGAGCTCGTCGAACGTTTAACTTCCGCACCTCGGAATTGGATATTCAAGCGGCCGCCAAAAAAAATTCTACCCTTATTGTGGGATTCCGTGGATAATTTGTTATCAAATATTTGTTCTTTTTATTATTTACTGTAACTATCATTGTAAAAAACTAAACGTCCACATATCTGGCCAAGGGCGTGAAGAGGTTAGAGCCAAAAGCTTGCGAACGAATAAACACAGTTTTCTATTCACAATATTGATAACTACCGAACAAAATACAATAAATTGATATCCGTCGAAAGCATTCGCACTTTTAAACGATTTAATCAAAATACACATGTCAACTGCCATTGACAGACATGACTCAATCCCCGAATTTTCTCCGTCAGAAAATCGTTGGTGACGTTAAACTGTCACACACACTCGTACGAGGCACGCACACTCGTCCGCCGAAACCGATACGAAGGAGCGGGCATCAAACGCGCCGTGGCGTATATCGGAGCGACGCAAGGCGGCTTCTTGGTGCGGCCGGCGCCGGTGCGGGGTCAACGCCCGGTTTCGGCGACCTTGTCTCACCTACATACAACGGCCACTTTTGCTTTCGCACTCGCAAAAAAGCCTCGACGGGTCCGCTACTCTCGCGACCCTAGTCTATCGCTTCTGGGTCACGAGATTCGCGTTCACGTCGGCCGCGGTTGTGTCATGTGTCAAAGCTGGCGTAGAATTGTGTCACGTCTATTAATGAATGAAATCGTTGATAAAAGCGGATAGTTTACGCTTCCAAACATTGTCTATCGGACGTACTTCATCTAGTAAAAAAATGTAGATTATTAAAAACTAGGTATCAAAGTAGTAGAAAAGGAAGCAAGGGTTAAGTGATATACTTTTCTTAATCAAGTCACATAAGCAGCAAGTCGTAACAGTTCAGAACTGCTACGGATTTGCTGGTTTTGATCTTCCGGAACAGTGGTATCATAGATAACTAAAACTTAAGAATCTGTCAGAGAAACAATAACAGTAAACAAGGCATAGCAGTTTTCCTATCATTCGCTATAATAAATTAGACAGACAATTTACATATAAATATCACTAGAGTTACATAAAAAGTTGTCTATTTTTAACAGCGTAAATTAATGAAATCTGGAACCGTCAGATACCGAATTTTGATACGTTGTAATTCGTGTCTGTTAATATTCTTAATGTCAAGGTGAAATGTGTTCTATTTTGCTTTGATACGATAATTGATAGATAAGCTGTGTCGTCAAGTAAATCTCATGTTGAACGGCCTCAGAGAAGGTAAAGTGACACTTTCGCCCAGTGAATAAGGTATTGCAGACCTACTCTTTAAGCGGTTGGAAAGGCACTTGCCACAACAGTCTATAGAAGTCGGTATGCGGTTCTCATATCAGACCTTGACGTCTGACAATCCTCCTAATTTTGTCAATTCAAGCATGGTTTCGTCTATTCAACTCGTGATATCTTACCATTTGCAAGGGCTCGGTATCTCGATAAAAGTTAGAGTAAAAATTAAAGACCAAAAAACACAAACATCATTCCACATTAGGCATAAGACCAGCAACATCACTAGTATTGCATCTATTCTGTTATCATTTACCATATTAGATGAGCCATTAACACAGTCACTCATCGCATAAAATGGTGAGTTACAACGCCACCTAGCGAACAAGCATAACCAACGTCTACCGGCCGGCTGAATGCAATTACATGTGCTCGTAACAATCGGTTATCTCGTCCACGCAACGATCGGGGTCACGACATTCCGCTCCAAGTTCAAACGTGGCCGGATAACGGCCCGACGTGGCACTAATCGTAAATTTTCGTCGATAAACAATAATATTATCGCACTACACGCGTAGCTCGGATAGATGCCCAACTAAACAATTCATTTGTTTGTACTCTCGATCGTTTGATTCGACGATGTCTGAGATCCCACATTCGAGGTTTAGTGGTTAGCACTAACGAGTTCCCGTTTCTATATCTGTATTGAGGTGTGAAATTACCCTCCCATTTATCGTTCTTGTAACGATTTCTACTGGATTTAGATTTTAGATCAGTTCAATTGTTTTCATTGTTCTAGTTTTGAATCGCAGTCGTAAGCTAAAAGATTGTCATCAATGAAGATGACAATTTTCTCTTGTACTTAACTAAATACTGCTTGTTTTGTGGTTCGTATTAATAGTAGCAATCTTGGTGTATTAGATTAAATTAAAAAACCTACGTATTCATTCAGCAGTAATCAGTGCTGATTTAAAAGCTGTCACTTATAATTGTACTAGATAGGTTTCTACATCGTTTATACAGATAGAGACATAAGTCCACTTGCAAATTTTTATTAGAACTAGATTTATTGGCTTTGATTCTTGATTTTAAATTAAACATGATTTAATTTAAGATTTAGTTGAAGAATCCTCTTCTTACCTTTTACTGGACTTTTTTCCCTTTTTTTTCAATAAAAATACAAAATCTACTTTAACTCACATCACTTAAGTTTTCTTCAAAAAAGCATTCAGAAGGTTCTGTTTAATTTGCTTTATTTCTCTTTTTTATAATGAAATTGTTTATTATTTATACGATAAAAAAATTATTGCGCTAAAATTATAATACCATTTGCTTTCTAAAATGTAAAATGCAATAATACAGTGAAAATACACACAACAAACTGCACATCTATTGTATAATTGTCATCGGTATTTCCTTTTATTTTCATTCCGTCGCGTCATAATTTCATAAAAATCTTTTTTTTTTACCATACGCCTAAACTCGACTAAAGTAATTATGAAATTATCCCGAAATCAAATATAGCTGCATCGTAACCGAGTATACCTATGCTACTGTTATAACATAATACAATAAACTTTAGGCTGAAATGGAATGACGCTGCGTTCGTTGTCCGAAATATGAGATTGTTAAACCGTTTAAAATATTTCACCGACTAAGCTCGTTTATACCAACGGGCGGGCTTAGACGGGAATGTGTGTGTGTCAGTTTGCCATCTCTTTCACTCACCATACTGTAGGATATACCCACAGAGCGAGAGGGTAGAATTTGAGCGACTGTCTCGAATATCCTTGAGAAGCTATGAAATTCTAAAACTAGAGCCGACTTGCCACTCTCGCGGCATTTTGTTCAATAACAAATGTTCAATATACATTAATTAATTAATTCTTGACAGCGTAAATAGGATTAATTTATAACTTGTCTTCGGAACATCAAATGTCATGAGACAAATCGTGAAAAGTAATTCTTTTAGTGATTAAAAATCTCCAAGGATTGAAAATATCCTTGTAATTAGCGAGAAAGGGGACGGATAATATTATTAAGCCTTGCCTCGATTAATAAACTTTGGCATCGAATAAAGTCCCCTAATAGATAGCTGAAACGAACTTCATAAATCGTGGCGGAAAAAAAATTCGATCTTAAAATTGGGTCAATTAGTGAAGAAGCTCCCGCTGTAGTGCGAAGGGGAGGGGGCGTATAGACGTAGTTATGTGAGCGCTGTGGCTTCGTAAAGGGCGAGGGTGCACCTTGAATACGCGGTATCGCCCCACCCACACCATTAAACCCTCGAAGAATCCCCGCGAGGTGAATGCACACCAAACTCGCTCCCCGCAGAGTCTATTTTTGTCCGCACACAATACTATTGTAAAATCTATCGTTCGAAATTTACCTGTGGATTTCATCCCACAAAAGATTCCTAAACGAGTTAACCGGGGGAACGCACTCGGTGGCAACATTTTCTCGTGCTCAAATAAGCCCGCATTCACGTCCATTCCCCGGAAACGGGGCAACGTGACACCGTACGCGGGAATAGAGCGATAGAGTGTTCGCTGCGGCAATAAAGACGTGGAATCGTCGGCCTGTCGAAGCAGGCCGAATGTCGCGGGGCCCCGAAATAATCGTGGACGGACGGGCGGTCAGTGCAGCTACGCGCCACGTTGCGTCACTGCACTGGACGGCAGGGCATTGCACCTTGCGCCCTACGCCCCCTCCCCACCGCGGTGCCCCCTCCACGCGCCCATCCTCGCGTGCTATCGATCCCATATTTAACAGCTGATCGTCATTAAAGCCAAAGATAGTCGCCACTATGAGCTCGCTGTATGCGCGCAAGCCGTGTCTGATGCCAGCGTCCATCTTGTATCGAAAAATGCGGACGCGTTTGTCACGGCGCTCTTTTAAGACGTTTTCATTGCACTTTTGGTGCCGCGTGCGAAATTCGCTGCCGATAAAGATTATTTAAATGACTGAAGTCGGCGTCACTGACAGAATTACCATGATGACGATATATAGATTCTTTATAACGCATATAAGTCAATAAACAACAGAACAAAATTCCAGTTGATTGGTTTTGAAAGAAGGTTCACCTTTCTCTTTAGAAACGCCTTACCTTTACTTCGGATAGTCAAAAATAACTAATCGTTTCGATCAATCAACTTTCGGCGTAATATGTTTGCTGTCAAAAATATGATGTACTCTCATTACTTAATTTTGTCAACGTCTTATCTTTTTAAAGTCAAATGGAAAACTTCGAAGAAAAGATTTATAGTACATGGGACTACCATATCGAAGTTTATTACCCTTTGAAACTTTTTTAAGGTATCGATTTCGTATCTACTTGACTTCAAGCGCATTTAATGTACGCGAGAGTAATTGGTGCTCTTTGCGATGTAATCCGCTTAGTGGACTGAAACAGGCAGACGTATCGTTACTATAATTGCTGCGCTACTATTTGTGTGTGAAAGGATGTATATTTATTGTTAGTATTTGTTTTAAGTGTCAACTATTGATTGTTCCAGTGGCGTGGCGGTACTAAGTCCAACGGAGAGCGGCGGTTGCAGTGGCAGCGACATCACCGAGCCCCGCTCGCCGCGCAGCCCCGAGTCGTCGGGGGAGGAGGGCGCGAACGCGCGCATGCCTCCCTGGGCGAGCGAGCCGGCGCCGGGCCCGAGGCGCCTCGCGGCCCAACCAGCGCCGCTGCGCCGCCCCAACCCGCCCAACCACCGCCGTATCACCGAGTACTACAATCACAAGATGAAGCCTCAGACCGGCCTCAAGCGGGACCCGCCCTCCACCGTCAACGATGACAAGAAGAAGTGCCTACCCAAGAACGGCGTCACGCACGACCTTGAAAAATACATCTCCTACCTGTCCCAAACGCTCAGCCCGAAAGTATTATTAGATGTCGGAAAACAAGTTGATGTTAAAAAGCCCAGTCAAACCGCAAACTGTAGTGCAGACACAACGACAACCACAGATTACAGTACGGCCGGTCATGGCAAAGGTGTTCTCGAGTATTGTAGGCCTAAAGTGCATAAGGATCGAATTCACACGACCATGAACGGCTTTGTTGACATTCGACATGGACAGGAACCTAATAAAAGAGAGGTCGTCACTGCAAGTCATCTCAACGGCGTTGCAGAGAGTAAAAAATGCTGCTTCGATATGAATTCCTCGTCCGACCCATCCGCCAATGGAATTCTGAACGGTAATAAGCAGAAGCCTTGTGCTGTGAAACGTAAACTCCCAATTCCAGCCAACAACAATTTTATCGAAATGAGGATAGCCCCGTCTACGTGTGTACGCCAGTCACCGAAGAAAATGTCCGCTCCAAAAACCGATGTACGAATGAACGGAGTCGTGAGCTCGACAACGAAATTAGACACCAGAATGAATGGGGTCACGTGTGGTTCGAATAATTTGAACTTGAACATCACGCCTAAAATAACGACAGCGAAGAAGGAAACCGCAAAGAAGACTTCATCGTCACCAAAAAGGCCGAACCGAAAATCTTCGGCGTGCATTGCGAATAGTAAAAACTTAACTTGGTCCAAAGCCAACAATTTAAAGCAAATCCAACTACAAAAGCAGAATTGTGCCAATTCGGTTCAAAATGCGCCAATGAAAACCGTTCAGGGTGATGTGAACGCTGCACCAAAGATTATTCCAAATGGTGTCCGACAGGTCTCTATGACAGTTAACAACGGTCTCGGCAATTTGAACGTACCAGTTACTAACTTTCAGAACTGTCACCCTATAAATCTTCAACACCCCCAACCGTGCAACGGTACAGTTACTTCGACAAACCTGGCGTCTTTCGTTGCCGTGCCTCCTAATGTTATGTTAACCACGTTAAGGATACCACCGAACGGTTTACCTGCGCAGACGTTAACGCAGCAAAACGGCATAAACTCCTTCAATCGACCAAATGTTAACGTATCTTCCAGCCCGACCAAGCTAAACGGTCAGTTCGTTTTCCCTTTCGTCCAAAATATCAACGGCACTGTAGTTCAAATACCTAATCTAATGGCGAAAATGCCCAATTTCGTTTTACCGCAATCTGCTCAATTAACAGCCCAGAGGCAAGATCACATGCCGAACCAACAGTCAGCTCAATTTCTAATTAACGGGACGTTACTAAAACTAGCAAATACGATGACTACAGGTTATCCAACCGTCAATAAGCCATCGCCAGTATCAAGTCAGTCAATGCCAGTTATGAATAAAAATATGACAGGGATGCAAACTGTCGGAATGACAGTTCAGCCAAAACCGAATTACGCGGTGAATTTGAGTCACCCCGTGTTAATGCCGCAATCCGGTTTTATCGTTACGTCAGTGCCAAATATCAACGTGAAGGAAACGTGGAGCTGTTCAAGCACGAATCCATTGTCCTCTTCGCAAACGACATGCTCGAACCCGATAGTTCATCATCCGCCACCAATGGTTACAAGTTTCACAACACAAGCTTTGCATTCGAGTAGTATACCCATGGCTCCGGTCAAACCGCCAGATAATCCGATCCAAGGTACGGAACCGCCTAGCAGTACAGTAAAAGAACCAGAATATATGGAAATTAAAAATCAAAAATGTGACATTCCCTGGCTGTCAAAAACGGTAAATAACAATTTTGTTTCGTTAGACACAAACAAAATAACTTCGAGGCCGTTCGCACAAGTCAGCAGTTTATCGGAGAAATTGGAAGAATTGGCACAGAAGGAAAAACAAAATAAACATATAAGTGAGACGTCGTCCGACCTGAGGAATTTGATGTCGTTGGAGGAACAAAGGAAAGTAGACGAGGTGGCGAGAAGAGAAGAAACTATTTTTACACAAATAACAGTTTTGAAGGACGTCACGTCGAATGTAGAGAGTAGCGTAATAGAGGCGAACTTCTGTACCGCGACAACGGAGTCTTCAGAATCCGGCATAGGTACTGACAAATCGATAGATTCTCCAAGTGATTCGCAAGCAAGTAAGGAATGCGACGATGATTCTTCGCTCTCCCTTAGCATAAGTATTTGTTCATTGGACGCTCAGAGCAGCCAGAAGAGCCCAATCCTGAAGCAGCCAAAAACGCTCCGATTTCCGCCCAAAAGTAGTACCAAGCCGCAGACTGAGAAGCGAACATCTAGCACGGACACCACTTCCACAGTGACCGTGTGCCTGTGGGAAAACTGTAAGAGGGAGTTCGAATGTGATTCAAGTCTCCTAGAACATTTACAGGTTGGATTTAATTTTGTTTATTTATTTACTTCTAAACCGTTGTACAATTTTGCAGTTGAATGTTGCAATACCTCTCGTATATACAGTTTTCTAGCGATAGTTTATCTTTCAAAGCATGTAAAAGTACAAAGAAAAGAATATCATTTCCAGTTTCATCAATACTTCATAGCATTTCACATATTAAGTATCAATGTGCAGTTCATATGTGCTTGATAATGTTATATTTAGTAGCTGTTTCTATTATTACATTAATGTACCGCATTTAGAGCATGAAACACATGTTTGCATGAATTAGAGAGAATAGACAAGCATAAAGTAAACGTATTTATACTTGAATCCTTTGAAAGGATGAAAAACTTATTTTTTTGTCAACCATGTTAAAATTTTTGTAAGTGGTATGTAGGACTTGCTGAGTCCACTTGGGATCTTTCCACTACTTATTTACGCATGCTATTACTACTACGTAATACCAGTTATTCTACTGCCAAGGAGTAAGAGAACTGCTGTTTCGATTTGAAGGTCAATTTTGCCAGTGTAATTAATGGGCATAGATATATTTACATACATTTTAAATATCTGAGAGAAGCACAGCGTAGGACTAACCTAAGTCTCAGGCAGGCTCTCAGTTATAATTGGTTTGCGTGTCGCTTACCTTACTTAATCACTTAATGAAAGTAGCAGCCGACACTGAACCTTTAAAAAAAAACTCTCTCAAACTTTTGTTTTCAACATTCCAGTCGGTTCACGTGGAGTCTCAAGCGGGCCGCGAGAACTACGTCTGTCAGTGGGAACAATGCAAAGTTCGCGGCAAACCGTCTTGTTCGCGATTATGGCTGGAGAGACATGCGCTCTCGCACGGCGGGAACAAGCCCTTTAAGTGCATCGTGGACGGCTGCGACCGGCGATTCTCCACTCAGGTACAATTACGTTCTTTGACCGAGCTATGAAGTCTCCGCAGGAAGTTAGATGCGATTTGTCAAATCGAAAACACAATAACACTATCAAAGCCAGATACTAGGTCATTCTTTGTCTACATCATTCTAAAAATGTAATGCATTGGTGTTTGTGTCTTCAATATTCAGTTCGAGGCCCGTCTTCACTTATTCGGAGTATGTTTCGAGATTTTTATTTATAAAACTTGTGCAAAACAATTCTGAGGATTCGCCAGTCGTACCATATACACTTGAATTCCGTTGTTTTGTACCATCACATTGGTCCTTACCAGATGCCTTTGGCGTATCAATTATTTCTCCTATTAAGTTATTATCAGTTTCATGTTAGAAAATGTCACCATGTACGTAAGTAAATGGGTTAGATCATGATGTTGTACATAACCTTAATCGCTGTAAATAATTGCTCGCAAAATCAAAGGTATTCCGGTCGAAATTTTTAAACTTTTCTATTTCGAATTATTGGAAACGGACCTGCTAGTTGAAATGATCATTTGTTGTATTAACTTCGTGTGAATTGTTTTTATTTTTCAATTCAGCTCAGATAACGTTTAGGTTTATCTAAAAACTCCTTCGGTCTTATCGAAAAACTACAATTAGGAAATGCAAAATTATCATTTTATCATTAATGCATATAGGATTATGATGCACACAAAAATGCATCGCATTAATTACATAGTACCGGCATAAAAATAAAGATAATTTTTTTTTCAGCTCTACAAACCAAAATCTAAATGATACGCGTCTCTACTTTTTAATTGATACCGCACTACGGTACAGCACCCTCAGCAGTTTCACATATAGGACCTCATTAACGGACAAAAAAGCCGTTTGATTGTGGGTACCCCAAAAATATGCCATACGGGCGTTCGTATTTATAAGGGCCTTTGCTCACAGCATGAGTAATTCACAGGAGCAGCACCATGGGGCTTTGTTGTCGAGTGTCCTACGCTACAACGACAACGATCTCGCGACGATCCTTTACCCCCTTCAACGGGGAATGGAAGTGTCTGCAGAGGGCACTACAGGCCCTCGAGCGTAATAATACTGATGAAAAAGTGCATACGATGCATCTCGCTTGCAATTTGAACGTAGAAATTATTAAGACACAACTTCAACTGCTCCCGTTTGAACCCTGCGATAGAATTTTCTAACAACCTATGTTTTTTACACTCATAGCTATATAGTGCATATTCGTCTTCGTTGAAGCAACAGGGAACCTATTACACAGAAGAAGATGCTTTAATACGAATACTTGATGGCTTTGTTTTTGTCTTGTAGTAAACGAAGCTAATTTCCATAAAGATTGACAAAGTAAATCCTATTCCAAGACAATAATAGTCATCCACAGGTAGCGAAATCACTCTCCATTCAGAAACCTTTGCTCGTTACAACAAACATAGTGTACGTCGTCAACAAACGTTTGAACACCTTTAGCATTACCGTACCTTTGTTATACTGGTCGATGGAGACAAATAGGAAAGACACTGACATTTTTTATTCTGACCGAAATCCCAAGACTATAATAGTCATCCATAGGTAGCGAAATCGCTCTCCATTCAGAAACCTTTGCTCGTTACAACAAACAAAGAACGTCGTCAACAAACGCTTGAACGCCCCTAGCGTTACCACACCTTTTTATACCGGTGACAAATAGGAAGGACACCGGCATTTTTGACCGAAATCGGATCCTTCCAACGGGAACATGAGGCGTGTGACAAGTGAAACATCAAAACGCTTTCGGCGTCGTCTCATGACGACATTAGTGGCGTCGGCGCTACGGTGCGATTGCGTAAACGGTTTATTTATCGCCCGGTCCGCGGCGTCGGGCGCGGACTGACGTGCGGCAGGAGCCCGCCCCGGCCGAAATAAACCAGAGTCGTAAACAAAACGCCCCAGAGAATGGACATCGTGAAATTGGACAGACTGTTCCACTGGATGAGGAATTGGCGAGATGGTGGAGTCGCATGTCACGAGCCATACGACTAAGTGGCCTTTCCTTGGTCCCTAGATGAGCAGTCAAGCACCTGATGGTTTAGTGACAACAACACTAACTCTTAGCAGGTTAATACAAGAGTTCTAAACTTTACTAGATGGATATAAAATGTAAAACTTCTATGCCCACTATTTTCTTAGCCAAGTGTTGCCATTCCATAATGCTTGCACGTTACTGTATGGCGGTGGAATAAATATTAATGGTGTGGGTAACTTCCTCAAGTAAATTCTGCAAAAAAGTCACACCAAACCAAACTTTAAAGAACAGTTTATTACTACTATAAGCGTTGTTTAAATAGCTTCTCTGTTGTTGTAGATGTTCAAGAACGATAGTTACAATTTACTATCGGAAAAACTACCCTGCCATCTGTTTTAATCTACTACTCTACCCTGGCTATCATAAGGTCATTCATGAGCGGCGATCATCACACAGTTTAATTATCTAGTGTTTTTCTAACACTTCGATGATATTCTATTTCAGATTTTTTTTTTTATAAAAAGTAATTCAAATATGGCATATTTTAATTAATTTTCATAACAAACGACATTTTATTAAGTTCATAACAAATCGACTATTGTAAAGATTTTTTATTCTTAAAAATGCCAGATTTAAACGCGCCTTTTATCATAATGATCTTATTTTATCCAAAATGACATCTACAGAATGCTGGGTTAGCTGGTCAAATTTATTATGAAATACTAAAAATAACTCACAGCCCGTGCCGCGGCGT
>DWHQ01000179.1:0-16842 GCA_018247955.1 Eurytides marcellus marcellus | reverse complement strand
GGTAAACTCAGTGCAGTCTACTTTACAGTAAGGAAAGTAAGACAGTTGACAGATGTTGATACAGCTAGACTCGTTTTTTTTAGTTATTTTCATAGTATTCTGTCTTACACTATCCTATTGTGGGGTAATGCTGATGAGATAAATTTGGTTTTTATTTTTCAGAAAAGAGCTGTGCGAGGTATTTATAACCTGAGAGCTCGAGATTCCCTGCGAGATGCTTTTAAAAGAACTGCCATTTTAACGGTTGCCTCAACTGAACCTCAATATATACTTTGTAATTTATTGTTTATTCGGCAAAATCTTAATAATTTTATAAAAATCAGTGACAGACACACGATCGCTAGTTTGAAGAAATATATTTTGCTTTGACTTTACTTACAGATTTTTAAGAGCCTGAAAGATATAACATGATTTTACAAATCGATTTTTATTTGCATTATTTCGATCTTAATGACGAATGATGCGTGGATAAAGTATGTCCATCGAACTATGCCTATAACTAATACCTCAATGGATGCTTCCTGAAGGTTAGCGGAAGGTAGGCTGAAGGAAAGGGCTTCGTTCCACACGGGATTGTTTATCTCTTTCCTGTTTGTCTTCTTCTTTTTTACCCGTTTCCCGTTTACAAGGAGGTACACTTTGACGTATACATCTGAAAATAAAATAGATGTGTGACCTTCAAACATTTGATGTCATGGTAGCTCAATTGTTATATTTCGGTAAAGTTATATTGTGGAAAGGTACTGAACCGTTTTTAAAGGACTTAATTATGCTGTGATACAATAGGCGTGTGTTCGTACGTTCATATTTGTTCACCTGGTATAATAATTATGTACTCAGTTCTAATACAAATTATTCGGTATGCTGCGTCAATAATTAAAGTGTAGTATTGTGTTTTGTTGCCAACAGCTGTATGACGACTCTGGAAACTTTAACGTACAAACGCAAAAGTGTTATTATTTTTATTTCGTTGTTTTTTTATAGGCCGTGAAAGAAGAAATTGACTGATGCAGCAAGAGCTGTTTTAAAAGATGTCGCGGTTCTACCACATTACTTGTTATTTAAGAAAAGTGAAACGTCCAATCAGCAACCACTGGTCCCACCACTGTACTGTTGCAGTATTACCACATGAATTGGTGAATTTGTTCATCGAAGAGTATCTTAGAAAACTTAAAACGTATAATAATTAAAGTCTAATTATTTAAAAGTTTGCATGGATATTCATTCGAGAATTTTTTGCATATGAAAATACGAAAGATTGTGTATATTTGGTCGGTAGTTATAATTACTTTTTGTATAGAATAAGGATCGTTCCTTCTTGTGAAGGAGTTTATATAAAGCATATAAGTAGAAACACACCGAATGCGTCTTTCCCTTCCTGTGGTGGCAGAAGGTTTCGAGCTTTCAACACGACCACAGTGAGCCGCTCAGCCGATGGGAGATAAGAGAGAGACAGCAATAGTTCTTGCAACTCTTCTGGCGGGCGCCGCTCTCTAGACAGCTCGGCCCAAACCTCCGCACCTCCAGCGACCTCTACGCGAGACAGGGGCACTTTGGCCGAGCCCATTACCTCGTTACGGGAGAATCTGGAAGGCATGATACGCAAATGTCAATCTGGGAATTATGAATTCCCTAATAATACTAATTTTATAAATCTCAAAATGAGTATGTTGGTATATCCTTCTTTTGATTTGATCGGATTCCCACGGTGTTCGGTGTAGGCATATTTCTTGGATGGAAAGTAACGTAGGTTACGCTTAATAAAGGAAAAATTTGCAAAGCCGCTGACAAGTTATTTGGGTTTAGGCAAATAATTTAGCTTAACAATAGGTAGTAATATTGTTAAACCTAATTATTTACCGGATTTCATAACGTTTAAGTAAAAGTTAACACTTTAAATATTATTAATACTAACTTAGGAAAGGACAATGGAGCAAGCTTAAATATATCGTTAATTCACTGGAACAAATTATCCGTACACGAGCAACAAAAGTTTATACATATATAGTTTCGGTTGCATTAATAGGTCCCTTTTAAAGCCTTCTATTAGGACCTGTCTGTCACCGGCTTCATAGATACTGGCGTAAATTAAAATATATATTTTTATTTGGCGAGTTAAAACGTCAGAGATCCAAGGGTTAGCGACGCGCCTCATTTCAAGCTTTGTTTCGCTGTGAAAGGCGACGGTTATTGATAAACTGAAAAGAAAGTTAGTTTAACCTATCGTAATCGAACACTTGGAGAAGCAATGTCTTATCGCCGAGCTCGTCGTGGGACACGGGGAACTTGAAGTGCTGGTCGAAGAACGGGTTCGCCTCGTTCCTGTGGACCGGCGTCTGTCGCACGCGGGTGTCCACCTCCGGCAAGAGGCTGACGCGCACGTAAGGGTCGTTGAAGCCGCCCGCCTCGTATCCAGCCAAATCGTGCGCTGAAATACGAGTCTCTTAAATAGTACTGTTCTTAACTTACAGATAGCCCTGTGCAGTACTCTCCCATCGTTGATTGTGGGCAGTGAGGCTGTTGGAAACTTACTATCCAAGTAAGCGAAAAATTACAAGATATTTCACGTCTATTCTATTTTTTTATAAATTTTTAATAGGTAGCCTCATAATTCTATCATTTTATAATTGTGTAATCTACGAATAAGATTTTAAAGTACTAACGTACAATTGTTTATTGTTGCTAGTAATAATAGGCAATGAAACAACAACAATCCTCACCTTTTTCATAATTGGCATATTTAACTACTAAGAACGGAATTGATGATAAATAATCCGATATCTGTAGTGTCGAATTGTCAGGAGACAAAATTCTCCGTATTCCAAAAGAATTTTGCTTATCTTTCGTAATGTACACGAAAAAGAATAATATCATGTCGCTAACGGTATTGATCTGTTTAAAATCAGAGTTCAAACCAATTTCCTGTTACGTTCTTTTTCTACGAAATAAGGTCATAAGGAATAAAGACATGATAAAGTGAGAGTTTACACAATTGCTTAGTGGTGGAATGCAGTATTACAACTCCAGGCAGAGTTTTGCAAAACGATCCTAACATTTTAAGAGAGTTTTAACTGAATTGTACATTGGCACTGACTGCCTCGATACTTCGGTAGTTTAGCTCTAGATCCCTCATTAATAATTTAAATAGGGCGTATAGATATTTTAATAATATGGGATGTAAAAAAAATAACAGAACGTATAACGCACATGCGCCTTCGATAACTATATTACTTTTTTCTAAAAAAATCAATTTTCATAAAAATATAGAGGCGTAATTGGTGTATACATGATGTTAACCACGAAACTTAATAACGGCTTAACGATTGTGTGTATAGGTTCAACTACTGAAATAAGTCTAATGTTAATCGTTTGAGTAGTTCCTGATATATCGTTACATAAATTAAGTTTAATAACATTTTAAGCCTTCCATATATTTTAATACAAACGAAGCCATTGGAAACAAATAATATATACATACCTTCAATAAGATGTACTTCCAAATCCGATCTATCGAAGTCGTATTTCAAGCGCAGATGGATTCTACCCAAGGAGGGTCCCGCTCCTTCCAGTTCGATGACCAGGGGCGCTTCGCGTTTGGTGTAAAGGTCGGGCTGTAGAGCACCGAGGGCGCTGATGGTGGCTCCAGCACCAGGACTAAGTGGTCCTGATCCGCTGCTGCTCTCGACTAGAGAGTTACTACGATCTATTCGTCTGGAAAAGTAATGAATCACTCTCACTCCAAGATGTCATAGGTTTGTCTTAATTTTTTTATGGAGTAGGCGGGCAAACGAGCAAGCGGCTAACCTGATGAAAAGCAATAACCGCTGCCCATGGACATTTGTAACGTTTTGCAAATACGTTGACCGCTTTTAAGTTGGGAATTTTTGGAAGGAAAATGGAAGGGGGAGGAAAAGGGAGGAGGAGATAAGAAAAGGAAGGGGAGGCTGGAAAAGGAAGGAGTAGGGAGGGGTTGGGCTACCAGCCACCTTATTCACCGGACGAAACGCAGAAGCACAAATACTTCGATTTAGGACGATTTTCTTTGAGGTTGTGGGACTTATCCGATGCGAGCCGGCCCATTCAGCAGTAGCACAAGCTGCTGCCTGGCTCTACCACCGTAAAAATTGATTGCAGATAATATAAAATTGTGAAAGATAAGTAATAAATGATTTCAGGTTTTGGATGTGGAGAGTATGAAGGAAGTTTTGATTAAAAGGATTGAGACCGACGAATTTAATCATCTAGGTTGCCTAGGTAGAGCAAAGAAAATCAAAAGAGATTCATTCCCATCTCGTAGACCAAAGTTTATCGATCAGATCAAAGTATTATTGGCTTCGGCTTATAAAGTATCCGTAAGTGAAGTGCACATACGCGTACATAAATGAAAGTGGAAGAGAAAATACAGTTGTGTCAACCTTGGAGAAATGGAAATATGTAATCCCTACTTTCTCTCGGCGTTGACAAGGATGAATCTTTGTTACTTTATATAATAAAAGTTAAAAACATTTTTTTTCATGTATCTCAGTGATTGGGATGCTTGTTAGCATTATTTTCCTTAAAATATCGTTAAATTTTGATTAAAACATGACAGAAGCTATGGTTTTGTTAAAATATAAGTGTTGCTTTAACGGCATAAATCAATATTGACTATTAATTCAGCGCCGATTTTTAAATTTGCTTGGTGTCCGAAGGAAACCCGAATTCATAAATTTTCGGTTCTATGGACTTTTTACTTTAATATATCGACGGTTTCGCCGTATTTCGAAAACTCCAACTTTACAACACAGCCAAAAAACGATTTCAAAAATTCCTAATTCATAAATAGATAACTATAGAAAGTTGAAATTTGGAATGTATTTTTCTTATGCATATATATTATCTTTCTTTTTAAATCTTACTTGACACAGTTAACTTGAATATCCTAAAATTAGTACTTCATTCATTTTGGAGATTTTTAAGATTTCTTCTGACAGTTTTAGCGAAAAAAGTTTGGTTACTTACACATTTTAAACGCATCCGAAAATGTTTCTGAGTATCGACGACACTATTATATTCATAACATACGCATATATTTATAACAATATATTTATAAGAAAGCTTACCAGCCCTTATGCTAAGGAGTTTTTGTGTTTTAAATTACCGAAGGGTGTCGGAAGCCAAAAGAAATCGGGTTCTCGGGTGTTAACCTGTTTCACCCTAGGATCGGAGATACCTCAAAGTGTCTATTTTCTATACAAAACACTATCTATAGTTATTTGTTTTATTCGTAAATGATAAAGTACAACAAAACTAAGTACGGCAAGTACCATAATGCTAAATTAAGTAATATTTACTTTAATATGTACACTATAATAAAACTTGTGTGTACTATAATGTGTATTATAAAAAATGTAGGGGTAGTATCTTACAAGTAAGGTAACAAAAATTATATCGTTATGTGAATCTTATCTTATCCTGACTGACGTTGATGCTTTTAGCCTATGCGGCTCTATAAAGCTTCATCGGATCACCGAATTCGATGAAATGCTAGTTTTCACGAATTGAATGGTTATATTAACTTACATGTTTATTTTTTCTATTATTTTAACTAACACGTGGCGATGTGGCGATAGGGTGTTTTTGCATAAAACAAGTGGGTTGTAGTAGTCATTAAAGAATCGCACTTAACGAAGCGATAGTGCTTTCCGTTTCCGTTTTTCAAGTATTTGATGCAGGCGGTATTCATTTTTTCAATGACTAACTTCCGTTGTCACATGCCTTTTGTTTTGGGTGGTGTAGTGTCGTTCCTGTGGTTAACATAATTAATACAAAAATTGCAACAATGACTGTGTTCACCTCATCCGGCAAAAACGAGATAATGAAAGAGGGTATGGATATTTCAACTAAAAAATTTTTCCCGTATTTCAAAAATAATTAAGGTGCTACGAATTGTAGAGTTAATGGTGTAAATCTTTATTCAAAAGATGATCATGCAAAGCATGCAAAAAAAATGCTACAGTTTTTTGGAATCATTGGACTTATGTGTATACGCATAGATAGACATTTGCTTATAATTCACTCTTTCAATTCTTAATTAGCCCATGTTATAACTTCACATAATTAAAATCTTTGTATGACGAGATGGACGTAGCCTGGTTTTTATTAGAGAACTACGAGTCAGAGACAATGGTCTCGATGAACAAAGGCGTCAGAATATTACGACTTTATTAATGGTATAAAGTGCTTCTGCTTTGTTACTTAAATAAAGATTCGTTCGTAGCAATGATCATACTATATTGCCTTAAAGTCTTCGTTGTCGCGAGAAAAATTAGGTGATTTTATGGTGAGTATTTATTATCTATATGAAGTTAAGTCTTATTGATTTATTAGCGTTTTATATATACGTTTTAATTTAAAAAAATACTTAATAAATATAAAATTATTTGATAACAAGTAAAAATATACCAATATTTGAAACTTATAACATAAAAATTAAATAAATAAAAACATGTGACAGGTAACAAAAGTAGATTTATATTTTATAAAGTTCAAGAGAACCTTCGACCAAGCCCATAACGCGTTTACATTCCTTGTATTCAAAGTACATTCTAAATATCTTAGTTATTTATAAACATATCATCGTTATTAAAAATCGTACGACTAAAAGTTAACTTGCAATTTACAAAATAATATGAAATTAAAGTTATATATTGACTTTTATTTAATATAAATAAAATGTTTTTGCATGCAATAAATGACACATATTGATTTTATCAGGAAATAAAGATGCGTTTATCTGTGGAATTTACAGTTTCGCAATTACTCTATTGTTATTCATTTTGGCAAATACTTGCTCACAGATATTTATGATTTTACAAAGTGTTTTGCTATGCCATCGCTGTTGAGTTGCAATATACTTGTAAAAAAGCTTTATAATTTGTATTATACTATACTATTACGGCCAAACCTATTATTATCTCTAAATAATGGCGATTCAAAGCGAAATTTGTGGTTTGACTTATTAAATATAAGTGACGTAAAAGCTTCTGAAGGTCCCAGTAAGCCCCAGTGAACATTATATAATTGCAAATAAAAATTAATATTTGCAATAAAGATAAAAGATCAGAGATAAAAACAAGATCTTGTTAAATATTTTAGAACATACACAAAATAAAAAAAATATTTAAAATTCAAATAGCGTATCCTAAGTATTAGTTATGAACATAAACCTCTTCATAAGTCCGCTCCTAATTTTTTAACGCATCTCGTATCCATAAACTCGAGTTATAGTCAGTGTTATGAAATATATATTTAAGGATTAATTATTTGGTCCCTAAGAAGTCATAAAAACTAATTAACCAGGCCGTAATAAGCAATAAAACATCTGACACAGTCAAATTTATATTTTTAACATTTTTGTATTTATCAGTTCGCTACTTTCGCTCATCGTGTACACAAGCAGTGATCTAGTGCGCTATTAGTGTTTTGGTTTGTTATATTTGGTGATATTTTGACAATATGCTCAAAGGTACGAACTTAGTTTAGAGAAACGTGTGCAAATATAATGCACGAGGAAGGTTAATCACAAGTAGAGATTTCGAAATCTATGAAACGCTCGCGCTAATCTTTGTAAGATGCTATTCAGGATCGTGAGGATCGACAGTTACTCAAAAAGTCGTTAAATAATAGGAAACAACTTCTTCAAATCTCGCTGCCAAGTTATCATTAGAAATGAATAGACCAATTTCTATTCGAACCGTCCGTAGAAGACTTAAGGAAGCTGTTTTGAAAGGCTGTAAAGCCAGAAAGAAACCCTGGCTTCCATAACAACAAGACGCTCGGTATGAATGGGCCCTAAAATAACAGTTTTACTGAAGAAGATTGGACCACACGATATACATCGTATGATCAGATGAAACAAACTTTGAGGGTAGTAAGTCGATTTAATTACCAATGGCTAATAGCCATGTACAATATAACTTCAAAATAAAATGCATTTCTAAAGATATTTTAATTTGACTAAACCTCTACATTTTTCTGTATTTAAGATTTTTAGATTTTTACACCCGGTGAGACTTGTGCGTCGCCGAGTAGGCGAAGAACTTAATCTGGAGTGTGTGGTACCTACTGTAAAACACGGTGGAGGTAACATAATGGTTTGGGACTGATGGACTCTGGAGTTTCCGAAATTTGTGTGTATAGGAGGCGTATGGACTGTACAAAGTACTTAAATATCCTAGAAAAGGTGTTGATGCCATCATTTTCAAAACTTTTTGGCGATGTGAACACAAGTGGCGTTAAATTCCAACAGGACACTGCGTCATGCCATAAATCAGCCCGCATGATAGCATGGTTCAGAGAAAACTCCATTGAGCTGCTTGATTGGCCTGCCTATTTTCTAGATTTGAAAAACGTTACCCCTATGGAACATTTATTGAGTTAATTAAAGCAGAAAGTCAGGCGCCACATTATAAAAACCAAAAAAGAGCTAAAACTCCGCCTGCGACAAGAAAGGAAAGCAATATGTCCTGAAGACTGTAGAAAGTTTGTTAGCTCTTTACCGAAAAGAATTTCTGCAGTAATTAAGGCAAAGGATGGACCTACAAAAGATTTTATATGAATCAATAATGGTATGAACCTGTATTAAATTGTTGTAATTTATTTAGTTGTAACATTCCTCGAAAATGTAATATCATGGATGCTCAATACTTTTGGCCATGGCAGTATGTTCAAAAAATCTTCAATTTCACAAAATAGATATATACTCGACATTTGGCAATCATGTGTTAATTAACTCCCACATAAACAGATGCTGATTTGCATAAATTGTAATTTTAGACATCGGTGCTACTGAGATAACAAAGTCTAATAAAGATAATTAAAATTTCATCACATATAAAACCCTAAATAATTAATCTACCCAAGCATACTACACAATATTAAAACCGAAATAGCATCATCCGGGAAAAATAAATAAAAAAAACATGAAAGCAAAAGATGAGGCTTTACTAGCTCTAGGTCAAGGTTAACATAATATTTGCTAAAATTTGCACGAGCACTCTTCTTTGGACGAAATTCTTTAACAGTGTGCAGAATATTAATTTATTAAATAAAACAAATCAAAAGTAAATATAATCATTAAGTAACATAATATTTACATATTATTGCTTTTATATTTAAATTCGTAAAATATTATTGTCATACTGAAACTACAATCATTATGAATAGACAAGTGTAATGAAAACGGTTAGTTTCAAAAGTAAACTTGGTGTCAATGGAATTAACAAGCTTGAATGACTTGATGCTAATTAGTTGACGTATTATAGTACAACAGAACGTAGCAGTGATTTTTGCATGTAAGCATTGCCGGACTAAGGGGAGGGGCTAGTGCCCCGTGGCCTCTACACAAGAGGACCCCTCTTGTGTTGAGGCCACAAGTGGGTCCTTTGTTGCCCTCCTTTATATGTAAGAAATACCTGAATAGAAATATTATTGGTTCGTATTTTAACCCATGAACATCTCAGGTCCGATGTTACCGACGTTAATAATTTATTAATGCTCTTTAGATATGTAGCGAAAAAATTGTCTTTTTCGTTCTACATATATCTATACCGACTTTTTTTAGCGTAATGTGAGCATGAATCAACATTTGCTTCACTCAGATGTTTAAATGAGTTAATTGTTTTGTGTTTTTTTTACTTGTTATTTTAGAAGCGGTTGCAATTGCTATAAATAAAATAAGGGAATAAAAAAAAATCTGTTGCGTTTTAACAGCATTTTTATATTGATATATATATATATACAAAAGTTGTGTAGAATTTGCTTATTAGATCTAGAATTTGTTACTTTTAAACAACGTTACTTATAAACAACTTTATTTTTAAAGTTTCTATAATATTATGAAAACTATAGAAATCTTTAATTCGATAGCCACATATAATAACCTGATAGCCGCACACGACCAGTTCGCTTATGATCCATTTATAGATAGAGAACCTGGTCTTTGTCTATAGAGGCTCGACCAGACCAGACTTATTAGCCGTGTTGTATTCTTACTGTACCCATTATGAAGAAAAAGATTTAAATTGAATGAATACCAAACACTAATCTATAAGAAAATATGAATTGACTTTGAAAATATATTATTCCATGTTTAAAAAAAGCAATTCAATTAACATTTTCGCAATCACACATAATAATGGTATAATGTCATACCGACCGATTCCGGCCATGGCGGCCAATCTACAAGAGATTAGCGAATTGCGCAGGATATATTATAGTGCACAAGCGTTTGCTCAGACATAAGTGCACTCACTCTTCTTTTCACTCTCATAGCCCGATGGGACGGATAACTGACACGATCTCCGTTTTGTAAAGCGCGGGCCTATTCCACTAGGCCACGGAGACAGTTAAGTTAACCACACATAATTACATTTCAAATGGAAAGTATAGCAGACCTGCAACTTCATATATAAAGGCCAATTAACATAGTTCATCCGACAACCGTCAAATTTGATTAGTTAGTGGACGTATTTCGATCTAAGGAGGTTTTTTATCAAAGTGTATACCTCTTTATTGATTGCACGAGACAAGCACGTCAACACTGCAAACATATATATGTATATATATATGATAAACATATATATGTAATTATATAAGAACTACCGATTTGACAAATAGTTTCTATCGTCCTTTGAGTAGATGTTTTTTATTTTGCGAGTATATCGGAAAACAGACGGAGAATCGAAATTCTATTCAAAATATCTGATTAGATGTACTGTATGTATTTGGCCCAATAAAATTACACTGTTCTACAAATCACTCGAGAAATATAATAAAATGCAAATATTTGTATATTTCAAGAGCTTTGAAATAAAAGAAGTCTGTACCTACAAGACTGACTACATACAATAAGAATCTGTGAGACTTATACGGACTTATACTTCCTATTTCAGGCACGTCTCATCTTTACTAAACAAAGTCGTGGCTTTATCTAGGCTAGGCGTGCTGTAAGCTTTCAATTGATTAAGCAAGCTTTTTTTGTTGGACTATTTAAGCTTGCATTATATTTAGTCCAATCGCCTTGAAGTTATAAACGTGCTTGTATGAAGGCAAAAGCGGGACATAACTGTAAAATAAACGTGGATACACGTAGGTATGTACATTCCGCAGGATCCTGGGTGATGCTTCACAAAAAGGTTTGTAAAAACTTGATGTTCGTCTTGCAGGTACATTGAACCCGTTCCGATCGCAGACTTATGAACGCTGTATATGTTAAATGCGAAGTGGGTATTAGAATTCGTCGATGTATACGAGTACATATACTTTATCGGGGATCGTGTCCTAATCACCTGATCCTGAGAAGAGGTATTAAGCTTTACAGCCAACAAACCAATATATATTTTTTTATTTAAAATAAGAAAAACTCATTAGATTTTTAATCGAATTATATTATTATTCAAGATTATTAATTGTTAAAAGATTTTCTAATTGGTGCTCATTTTTTTTAAACAAATATAAACAGTACTTTATTAATTTTATTCATAGAACTTCTTAGAAACAATTTAATTAATTTATAAATGGGAAAATCATACTTCAGGTTAATCACATTTTTGGTTTAAGAGCATAATATTTGGTTACATTGGACTTACGATCGACGTGGGTTGAATGCCGTTGTCTTAACTATTTTTTTTTAATTTGAGTGTAGTTAAGCTCCATTAGTAACGTTAAGTAACAGATAAGGAAAGTGAAAAATAAATATGTCCTGTTAAGATTGAAAGCTTTTTAATGTTTATGTTTTCTTAGAAAGAAAATGATAAAGAGTAAAGGTAACATTGCACACCTTTGTAAATAGTTGCGAGAGAGTTAAACTTGGTTGAAAGAAAAGCAGAGTTGAGCTTAAAACAAGTATAAATTGTTATTACTATACCGAAAATATCTCAGGTATTAAATGGAGTTACACGAATTTACTTTTAGAGGTAGTTAACGTACATTTTAGTAGTCTGCTAAGTTTTAAGACATTAGAGAAAGCTATTTTGTGTACCGTCGTGATTAAATTAATTTTCATTTTAGTTATAGAGAAATTGAAATAGTTAATAATCTGGTAGAAATTATCAAATTAAATTTTCTTGTGGGAATCGTACCGAACGGAAAAGTATGTCTTTATTTTAATAACATTTTTTAAAAAAAATTAAAGGTGAACGTAACATAAAAACATGTGACGTGTCCATTTTTTTAGGATGTAAAGTGACAGGACAAGCATGTCGTCCGATTGATGATAGGCGACAAGCTCAGACCTTCTTTGGCTCTGCGCCGTACTTGCACCCGGAGTCATAAGATGATCTATCTCCCAGTAATTACACCGGCAACATTGCCCTTCTAAACAGTTCACGCTACTGCTTGGCTTTACCAATTTACAAATGGCGGTAGAATAACTAGCTAAGCACCGGTACCACCCATGCGGTCTCTGCAAAAGACCTCTATCGTCTATGACCTATATTTATCACGTATAGATATTGCTTACTAGAAAACTAAACTTATAATTTAAAAACCACCGTTGAAAAGGTAATTTAAAATGTGTTAAAATGTGGCTTTTACGAAATAACTTAATACTTATACATCTTCTCGGCGTCAGAGTCATAAGATATACGACGCGACAACTCGACTCCCGACCCACTTGACTTTCAGAAAGCTATTTTAATCAAAGGTCCGAATGGAATTTAACTCATACCGTTACGCGTTCCTCTTAGCATAGGTATCATCGGATTACATTCTTTGAATTTTACGCAAAGGAAAAAATTATGAATACACCAACAATCCAACATATGAAAATAAAGCGTTGCTTTATTACAAGTTTTGTGACAAGTCCGGGACATATATAGTTTGCAAAATAACTTTTCAAAATTATGTACTACCGTAAATCTAAGCTTATATAACACGATTAAATCCTTTTACTAGAATTTTGATTAGCTTCTTCTAAGTTTATAATTATTTATTATATTTATAATGTTAAGATGGTTCAAGTTAAAGGTGGGCGAAGAAAACATTCGGGATTTTATTCAGCGAATTCTGGAATCGCAGGTTTTGATTTGCGAAGCAAATTTAGTTGGCACCGTCCTTGTGTCTTGCGACAATGTTTCTTTCGATAGTGGTATAGATTATAGTACCTAGTAATTAGTTTCAAATTCTCACCGTGTTCTTACAAATTAGTCACTATTCACAGCCGTGAATGACATTAGGCGCATTTCTTATCAATTTACAAATTACAGCTTATATCACCGATTGAATTTGTTTTCTTTTTTCATTAAAAATTGGTTCTAATAATATTTTTTCCGCAAAAAAATATTCCGATTCTGGCCGCGTGATAAAAGTATAAAAGTTTAAATGGATTTTGAGATAAAAATTCATTCGTTTTCCCTATTTTCTGGTGGTAATCATCAAAAATAGATTAATAGGTGAATGACAACAGATGATGAAGAAATTATTTATGTGTTGATGAATGTATTTTAGTTTTAATTTTTAAATTTCCGTATCAAATGTAAACAACAAATCGTATGAAAACATTAGCACTATACGTTTAAAGGTCAAACATTGTCGTATCACACTCTTTATGAATAGCACTGATACTCGCCGCTATTACCCGTGTTAGGTATGTTGTTAAACAGGAAGTAAATACCCGCAGGTGGATTTGAACGACATATAATTATTACTAACCTTTATGATAAGTTAGTAAGGTATGCGGTTCTGACGTACACGATCGAAAAATATTGGAAACTGAAGCAATATCGACATAGAAAATCGAAGCCAAATAAGAATTTTATATGCATGATAAATATACGAAATAGCAAGTAATGGTGGTCAGCAGTAGCCAAAAGTAAAATAAAAGAAATTACATGAAGTTAAATATTAACAAAAATTACCTATTACAACTTTTAAAATGATCATAACAAATATCGTTAGTTGTTATTTTAAAATTTTGATACCCAGAGCATGTAAATTATAACTAATTTAACGATAAGATGATTAAAATTTAATATAACCAATGATAAAATTTTAAATGAATAAGGCCCATATAAGTATCATCGACGCATAAAGTTTACGTATTTATTCTAAGGGTTTACGCGGTAAGCACTTAAGGTAAATCGGTGAACGTTTTATAAAAAAATGCAGAGAGTACCTTATGATAGTATATAGTTAAGACGTCAGACCAAGAAAAAAATATTTTTACTTCGATGATAGTTACTATCTTCCATTAACACTAACGACGACGCACAAATGTATTGATTACAATGCTAGTAGGTCCTTGAACAGAACAAAGCCGCTGTTATGTATTTGATCCAAAAATAACTTTTGTATCATTGTTTCAATAAACACTTAGTTATCAACATAATCATAAAGACATTAATTCGTAGAAGTAAAATTACTACAATAAGTTTCCAGCGCGACCTGAAAGTTGTCTTAAATATTGACATAGACATAGTTCTATGCGTAATAAAATAAATGAATATGCAAATAATATTGAGTTAGTTGTCTCATTATTGCGTTTGTTAATGGAATAAATAAACAAGTAAATGTTTTGATGTTTCATTGAAAATATACAGAAAAATATCGTTATCAATTTCAATATGAAATCAACCTATAGCAAAATGTAACTACGTCGTATTCTGCACAGTTTACTTCGACGAAGTATGCTATAAGTACGTGGCATGTAAATCTCTACTTCAGAGGATTTTAGAGCTTTACATGCCACGTACATTGCTGACCTCGCTATATTACACCTTATATGGAATAAAATATAAATCTATCTAGGATTCCATAAAAATATAATCACATAGACACGGGGCAACTAAGTAATTTAAATTTACAAACAATAAAAAGTTAAAGTCAGTCAGTAGTAAGCGAGTCAATAACAATTGTATTGTATGATATTTCATTTAATAAAGAAATGTATCGTGATTAGTATTGGCACGTTCCGTGCATAATCAGAAAAGTTCATGTCGTGATCTCGATTGACTAGCTAATAGCTATAAAATCTCGACATATCGGTCGGTTCGAGTCGATTATAATAACAGCAAGATGGCTACAGGAAGCAGGCCTAATTGCACTGCATCTCTGGAGTGGCACGCGGTCACCTTGGAACTGCATTCTATGTGCATTCAACATATCAGCAGCTGCGCTCTATTTTTTTTATTTATAGACTTTATTGAATAAAGAGTATAATCTAAATTACTTTTCCATTATAAAGATAAACGATGCTCTGATAATAGGTTTCTCAATTTTATTTTGAATGTATAAAAACCTATGGGTTTGAATTCGTTAGCCGACGAGTCATTACCGCAACGTCATTGAGTTATTTTTTCCTCTACACAATCTAGAAAATTTAAGGGATTGCCATAAATTCATTATCTTATCACAAATATACAAATAATTCCTAAGTGAATTTACTGTCGAAAAAAATTGTTTCGGCCGCAAATGAATAGATATTAATAATTTAAATAAACAACAACAACTAAATTATCTCTGAAGGCACGACGATATTTTTTACGAGCTTTAATAAATCATCATTCATAACAGATGACTTAACTGAGGATAAACTTCAATTGTTAAATTTGTAAATAACCGAGTCAGACATAACATAACAATTGGTACGATAGAAGCGTTATTAGAAATATTTATCTATTAAGATATTATCAGGTGAACGCGATACGTTACCTCGCTCCTCAGGGTCGGAGGCTGCGGAAGGCCGGAGGGGTCAACTTAGGCACACGACCGACTGTCAGCGATAAGAACCGCGCACTGACAAAGGCCCAGACACGCCACCAGGGGGCGCTCACACACACCAAGCAAAAGCTCCCACATCCATCGATCCACCCTTAGTTCCACAGTCGATTCTTTGGAGATTTTCCGCTCATAACACGAGAATCGCAGAGTTGATATTCGCTTGCATTCTGTTGATACTTAACAAATTCATGATCATTCTCTCGATGACGTAGTTGCGTATCTGAGAGACGCTTAAGCTCACAACTAAAAGGTTTGAACTTTTACATAAATATGATTAAATCTCTCGGTTTTTTTAAAACCCTGTAGCCATTTAAAATTTGCACAAATATTATTTAACCCATCGTAATTCATAAATAAAAGGAAATGTGTACAATGAGGGTACATTTCCTTTGTTTTCTACGTAAAAAGTAAAAATGTAAATGTTTTTTGTACCTATAAAATAGTATAATAATATATTACAAGTATTCAGAACGGATCTTTCCTGTTAGTAATGGATATAGGGTTATGGTTTGAATAAAACAAAGGATTAAACAAACAATTCAATTTTAATTTGTATACGAAATGATTAAATCACAACATATATATCTCAAAGTAGTAGTCAAATTATGTTAATTGACAAGGTCAATATTACATTCCAAATTTGTTTTACAAACACGACATTATACGCATGTACATGATATGTTTCACCATATGGCGTTTATCTACATTTTTATTAACAATTTTATTATTCAACTAAGTATATATATATATATAAAAAGAGGAAAATAACAGCCTACAACTCTCACTGCTGGGTAGAGGAGGCCCAAAATAACAACCTATAACTTCTACTCCTGCCCAATAGTGGAAAACTTTTATATTATTTTTTATATACGCATTCCTCACTATATTTTACTTCACCCATGTGGTAAATCAGCATTAATAAGGTAAATAAATTCCAAGGTGCTAACTCCGGGATTTGAACTTTTGCTGTTCGAGTATATTAAACTAAAAGCGAGCGCCCGAAACTTAACTGCCACGGTTTAAACTAAGTATTAATTCTTATATATTTAACTTAAAACAAACACGTAATACATATTACATAAG
>DWHQ01000178.1:0-16843 GCA_018247955.1 Eurytides marcellus marcellus | reverse complement strand
ATTTGACATTATCTTTACCTATATCTACCAGCCTCTTTTACTAAATGATATGTGTCTATTCCATCTGCCGTCACTGTGATGTCATCTGTAAATAAAAAAAGTAATATTTTTTAAACATTTTATTACAAGTACTGCATAGAGAATTCATTGTATTAGACTGATGTCTTAAATGTGAATTTAGTTTTCATTAATAATATGTAAGAACATAGTAGTACAATAAGATTAAACTTTAATTTACAAGTTATAATAAATAAGGGCAGATAAATTAATCCCTTACCTCCATGCACACAAAAGTCACACTGATATTTATCTAAAGTTTCAAGGGTTGTAACATAAGGTGCCCCTTCTACTACTTGGTCAACCCATTTAATTGCACGAACCATCTTATAGCGCTCTTCTTGAGTGAATACTGGAGGACCTTTATGCTTAGCAATTTCTTCATCTGTGTGTACACCGACAATCAAAACATCACCTAATGCTTTGGCTTGTCTAAGAGAATTTGCATGACCAAAATGGACCATGTCATAGCTGAAATTACAGTAGAAATTATTATTTCTTCTAACTATTTTAAGAACATTGGTTTTCTTTATCTATATTTGTATTTGTAGAGAAAAATTAACAAAAGGAGAATATGAAACATGGGCAATATATTAATACGTAAAAAAAGATTACGAAGAAAATTGATATATTATTTTATTATAAGTTAAATAATTTCAAAAGAATAGTTTCGAATATCAAATTAAGTTTTTTTTTTAGGAAAAATATTCTATGTTATAGTGGAATTAAAATAAATTTAATTTACTTACCAACCATCACACCACACGCGAATTTGTTTTTTATCATTTGTATTTTCACTCATATTGTAGACGATTATTAGTAACTAGAATACTTTATTTATAGTTCCACAATTTTATTTAATCAATATAATATAAATACAATACGAACGAAATTTTAATCATATATTAATTCTTAAATGACAACTCCCTCACTCAACAATTTCAAATGGCAGACTGAGGAAGTGGAGGGAGGAATGATTTTATGTATTCGAACTGACAAGATAAACTTACATCATTCACTCAGCAAAATATCAATACATACATTAACATTCAATTTCCAGTCGTCCAAAATAGTAGTATAACTATTTATAGTGCATCATATTTTTTTTTAACTATCAATATGAATAATTTCGACACCATGCCTAGAAATAAATATAATTTCAGACTAGCTGAAATTGATTCAACGGAAGTTGTCTTTCCGTTTTTGATGACTCAAGAACTATTAAACTGATCGTGACAAAACATACTTGAGTTTTTAAGCATCGATACATAGGTACATATCGACGACAGAAAGCAAAAATGTCGTTTCTCGAAAATCACCAAATCAATCAAGTAGTAATTTTACGATATTCCCGCTGTGTCAAGTAGGATTTAAAAAGAAAGATAATATATATACATAAGAAAAAAAAACTGTTCCAAATTTCAACTTTGTATCGTTATAAATTTATGAGCTATGAATTTTTTAAATCGTTTTTGGATGTGGATTTTTCGCGATACGACAAAATTTCAAACGCTTTTTACACGACACAAACGCTTTTGACATTTTACCAGCCGTTCTCAACTAGGTAACAAATATAAACCAAATAGATATCTACAACTTAGTTACAGTATGGATAGCAGATAGATAGATATTACATCTAAAGAATCAGTTGTGTAATTAACATCTTTACCGTTCGCCCGATTAACAAAATGCCTCGGCCCACGCCATAGACGAATAGCCTCCAAAAGGACCACGCTCCTCAATGCAACTTATATCTCTCCCCACGACGACGATACTCTTCTGCGACCGTCTGCACCATTTAAACATGTCCTACACTCATCGGTGAACAATATGGAGGTTCATTGCTTTTCAGTCCAATTAAGATGTTCACGCGCAAATCTTAAACGATCTTGTTTGTGAGCTGCAGTCAGCTTTGGACCATTTGCTGTTCTAAAAAGGGTGATAGCCGCTTCCTTAAGCCTCCTTCTTATTGTTCGTGCACTGACGTTTACCCCACGCATTTCATTCTGCTCTGTTTAGATGTTTACTGACGTGAGGAAACGAATTCGTAGTGAAGTTGAAATAATAAATCAGTCGTCACGACAAGTGGTTGCTCAAGTCCTGTCGGTACCGGCTCTCCTTTTGTAAGAACCTATCTCTACAAACCTTGTGTATACACTGGAAACCGTAGACTGGTTTAAATTTAAATTTCTAGCAATCGTTTGTTGATCTAAGCCTTCTCGCATCAATACCACAAGTTGAGCAACTTGTTCTGACGAAGTATCAATATTTATGGATATGAAATTTTTCTTGAGTTTAAAAACTAGTAGTCAATACTATTTGTAACATAATTTAAATCGCAAATGAAAAAAATTATTACAAACTTTGCTCTAATAACGCACGAATTTCAAACTATGCATAAATTTTATTTCGTAGGTTATAATATTATCTTTTACTACAGTTCTGTTTTTATTTTTTTTATGATTAATAGATAGTCTCGACATTTACATTTAGTTTAATCTAAAAAGCATACTTAATAAAAATACAGCTCGAAAGTAATCATGTACTTTGGTGCAGTTTATGAGTCCGTCAGTGTATATTTTATTCTCCTTTCTTGTTTTGATAAATTAATGGTTTAATTTAAGAATTCATTTATATTAACAATAAATAATTTAATGTTATTACTTCAAGATTATTTTATAATATTGCTTGATTATTTTATCTCACAAAGTAATCCCCACTCTAGCGAAGTACAAAAAAGATTTCCTAAAAAGGTTCTTATCATAGAAAAAAATACCGACCGCACTCGATGAACATTAAAATAACAAAACGTCTTATTTATATGAAACGAATCAATGGTTTAAAATATTGATTTTTTTCTTTTAAATGTGAAATTATTAAATATAAGCTGCTATTATTATATAATGAGAAATGTTAAAAATATTTATTTTCTGTTCTGCATGTTAAATATTCCGCTAATTATTAATGACTAAAGCATGCAGTGTTATCTAATCGTGAAAACTAACTTAATTGGTTCAATCGGCTCACGCCACTGCGGATGACGAATACGAGGCGATTCTGTAAATGATTGGACTTTAATGTAGTCTCTATACCAGTCCATTCACGTTCTGAGGTTATTCAAGTTATCTCATGTTTAGGATATATCAATATGGAGGTCAATGATTCTTTATTTCCAATATCTTGTGCTAATAGATGGTTTTGTGAATAGTATTTATTCGTTATTAACGTATGACGTCATGTTTTTTACGGTGTTAGAGCCATGCAGCCTGAATGGGCCGGCTCGAACCAGATAACAACTTCACAGAAAATCGTGGTAGTGTTTGTGCTTCCGCGTTTCGTTCGGTTGAATGAAGAGACCTTTGGCACCACCCCCCTCCCTTTTTTTCCAGCCTTCCCTACCTTTCCCTTCCAAAAATTCCCAACTTAAAGGCGGGCAACGTATTTGCAAAACATTCAACTTTGCAAATGTCCATGGGCAGCATCATAATAGCATTCCATCAGGTGCTTGTTTGATCGTTTGTCCGTCTACTCCATAAAAAATGTAGTTAAGAAAATGTATCTACGACTACGTTAGACTTTGTAGTATAAAAAGTTTCTTTCCAGAGGAAAAGCTTAAAAAATTTAAAGCTTTTTGCTTTTCTTATTTCTTACCTGTAATGTATTGAAATCATTACTGCTGAAATACATAGTATTTTTTTAATTTATAGTAATGTTTAATAGTAACTGATTTATGTTTTGAGTTGCGTTTAGGTTTTATAAAGAAAACACCGTGTCAAAAAAAAAATCTAAGTAAACCTGAGTCGCCAGTCAACGATGTATCCTCGCATAAGTAAGCATAAGAAAACAAAATAGGAGGGTAATTAAAACTTACCATACATGTGTTATTATGTACTTTAAATTTTGCTAATCACACGGTAAACTTAAATATTGTCACATTAAAATTGTTGTCTGCGGTTAATAATACAACATCGAAGAGCATTTTAGTTAAAATTCTAATATTATTTTATGTTATATATGAACGCTTATATTGCATTAAATAGATACGATTGCAGAATCGCACTTTATTACATTTTAAACATTTCTAAAGCACTACATAGTTACAATAGTAAGAGCATTTGCAAGTATTTGTACCAAAATTATTAAAATGAAAAAAATTAAACACTTAAATTTAATATATTAAATTATTTATTAGAAACGGTGGAGATATTTTTTTTAATCTTTAGCATCGGACACTCCACCGTTAGTGATAGCGAAAGTTGCTTCACTTTCCGGAAGATCTGGCGAGTCATAGATTTTGGCGATCCTGTTTTCTCCCCTCCCCTTCCTTAGAGCGATTCTAGTAGTGGACGCATGCGCTAATATGTTACCACCTATAGGTTTTTTCGGGTCCGCCTGGAATGTTAAAGTGGCGCCCGGATCCGCCGTCATTTGATTTGTTATAAACACGGCCACGTTGTATTCCTCGGATATCTATAAGTATAGAAAATAGGACATTTTTTAGAATGCATATATATATCATTCAGTCGACTTTGTTGTAAAAAAATTAATGGAATAACAAGATTAATATGTGTTAACACAACAATTTGCAAAGCATTCCGCTTTCCTCGACTTGAAAATATTTGTTACATTGACTTTAATTAAGTCGATATGCATCTTTTTTAAATTCAATGATATCTCAGATGATTTCCTATATATACCTGTTTAACGAAATGTAAATAAAATGTATTAATTTCCTTAATTCATATTTAAAAATTTTAAATGTATACAGATAAACATTTATAAATGTATACTGCTACTGCTTAATCTGTGGATGGAAACTGGCTTTTGGTAAGAAAGCTGTTCAAAGTTTCGATTCAGGATCGTCGATTAATAAGAAAGTATTATATTATTTTTCATGTAAAAAAAGGAGGGATACATGTTGAAGTATTGCAAGAACTTTTTATATAAAGTTATTTTGAATTATCTTATCGACCGATATCTTAAATGGGTACAGTAAACGGGTGTACCTACTCCCGGATGTTCATTATCTCTTCACCTTCTGATCTTCCATGCATTGTGGATATACGAGGGCTGTTTGATAAGTACCCGTTTTCTAAATGTATTGATATCACTGGCCGAAAATATATATACAACCGTTTTAAGCCGTTTTTAAGAGATGAGATAATTAAGAAAAAAAAACAGCATTTTTTTTGTTCCTTTCCTCATTTGACAGCGATTTAGTACAAGCGTGAACTTTAAATTGTTAAAAAGGAAAAGAACATTATTCGTTTGTTATTCGATTCCTGTTTTTGGAAGTAAAAACATGTGATGCGGTGCACCTTCTATGATCAACATCAGATATTGGTTTAAGGAATTTAAGCGGGGGAGAACAACCGTTTTTGATGAGGATCGCCCTGGCCATCCAATTGATGTGACTAAAGAGAATATGGTTAAGAAAATAGAAAGAATCATTTTAGCCGACTGCCGAATTAAACTTCGAGAAATCGTTGATGCTATGTTTCAATCCAGCGGATACAAAACATATTGAAAGAAAAGTTGGGTATGAAGAAAGTATCGCGATTCCTCACGGAGGAACAAAAACGAAGTCAGTCGGTTCCGACTTCGGAGCGGTGTTTGGCCATGTTCAAACGTATCCCGAAAGTATCACTTACGTAACGTACCCCTGAAAGAACAGCCAAAGCAGTGAATTTTACCGGACGAACCATCGGCCGGAAAGGCCATGGCAATATTTTTTTGGGATTCGCAGGCCATTTATTTATAAAACTAATTAGTTGCATTCAATTCAACATGTATTGTCGTGATATGTATTGCGATGTCAAAATGGATTTTTTAAGTGCAATTTCATGTACACTTAACATATAGACTAAATGCATCGTTATCAAGCGATCAATATAATTCCATTACGATGTTTTGCAATTTGGGACATTCATTATTAATAGGACGTTATAATACCGCACCTTTTGTAGCCGAGATAGCACCTGAGCTAGTTTCTGCTGCCTGTCCGCCAACTCCCCTCGGCCCGAGAAGTCCACACGAAATAAGGCCATTATGGAATCGATGATCAGCAGTTTAAAAACGCCCGCCTCTTCGTGGAATTTCGCCGCAACGTAGTCTAGTAACTCTGCCTAGATTTTATAAATGTCTAGTCCTCATATTTCAAATAAAACGAAGCATGTACACATATTTTAAGCTGTAAAAATTCAGCTACTCCCGAAAATTTGACAAATTCAATACTATCCATAAATTTATTTATTGAATAATGTATAATATTCGAGTTAATACCAGAGATTACTACTGTTTTGACAGTCACTTGACGGATCATGAAAGTTGTAATACCTATTTGAAACGTCAGAATTTTGAATTAAAAATAGTTTTATATTATGTGAAGCACTCGCGTAAAATCAAGACCTCACTAATTCACGAATCGTCGTGAAACCTATAGAAGAAGTGAGATAATAAGTGAGACTTTGTTACATGAATATAGGGCAATACAAAGTACTTATGGACCCTCCGCCTCCTAGCTAACCGGAAAAAGGAGGAGATCTCGTTAGGCGTGTGAATTTATTATTGTTGCACAATAAATCGTTTACGAATTCTGTGAGAAATTGATATGTAGCGAGTAACGATTGTGTATGTAAGTAAAGGCGTATGTTATTTAAGAAGAACTTCATTCAGCAATTGGTACTAAGTGGTTTTATGCTAAGTGGTTTGTAGTTTGAAGGAGATTCAGTCGAAACCTCATAGTAAATGTTCGCACTACAACGGGTTTTTGTGTGTTAATGAAAAGAAAAATTGTTTTGTTGAATACCACGAAGTTAATCTGTAATTAAAAACCTATTGATTTAATTATTACTAAGTCAATATTGGATCTCATTACTGTTGTTTTTTCTATCAAACTTACTAACATTGTGATAACACGAAGTTCCTGACGGTACTTTAAAGTCTAGGTCTTGGAAATAGTACTTCTAGGTATAATAAAAATCTAAAAAAAATCTGTGCATTTCCTTTTACCTACCTTATTATAATAATAAAGTTCAAAAGCGGAAATTCGTTAAAAAACACTACCCCGGGGGGAAAGGGTTAACACAGTGCCAGATACAGAACCTGTTCGGCCCTGGGCTGCCTCATCACCCAGAAATCTAAGATATTATATCTCTCTGCCCAGTGATTACGTTGGCAACATTGCCCTTCAACATTGCGAAAGTCATGGGTTCCTTTCCTACTTAGGACCAAACATTTGCGCGACAAACAGAAGTATTTGTTCTGTGTCTAAGAGTAATTATCTATATAAGTATGCATTTATAATATATAAGTATGAATATCAGCCTTCTCGTTTTAATAGTACACGCTCCTTCCTTTTGTCCTTTGATATTTTTTTATATATTACTATTTAAAGGAGCCCTACCACTTGATATTGTGTGTCTCATTTTATGTTAATTTGAACTTTAACGTTTTTATTTACTCATCGCTCGTACTCATCTTTAAAGGAAAAACCATGTTTTTGCGTTACAGACAAAATAATACAAACACAACATACAGAATTTACATCTTTTTTTACACTAACATAACAGAGATGCGACGTAATAAATTTGTCGACTTGTAAAATTTAAAAATAATGGTGATCGAAAGTGCGTATTCGAATAAATAACTTTTGAAATACTTTTTATCTGATTGCTATATTCTCTAATAAAAACAGTAAGATGTATTACTTAATATAAAGAGTAATACTTAACACAAATCTCTTTGTATAAAAGTATTTAGTCGATATTAAATCTTTCAATTAACAGCTTAGTAGCCCTTATAACATAGACTGTATTATAATTAAATAGCATATATAGACAGAATGACTGTTATAAACAAACAGCAAATATAACACACTTAAAAATAAAATAGACTAATTAACTGAATATCCACATGATTAGGATCCGAAAGTGATGCGATGGTAAATGCGTACGTTTAGAATTCGAAAACGATTACTTGATACAACTTCTCTGGTCTGTTCTTTCATGTCATTGGTAGTAGTTATATAATGAAACTATTTTTACGAATTTTATACGTTCTGATTTCGGTAGATGTATAAAGACTACTGTACCGCACGAGATAAAACATATCACAGGATTTTGTTTGTTTAGTTAGCTTCAAGTTTTTAGGCAACAGACATACATACACTATTTTGATCACTGAAATTTTAATAAAACCTAGAGTTAAACCCCCAACTTTTCGGACACTATGGTATTCACAGTAACGGAACGGAGATTTTGTGTAATATTCGTGTAAGTACGTAAATCGTAGGTAAATTACATAAAGCAGATCGTAATCTAATCATAACACATAGTTTTTTTGAAGAATATTGTAAAAAATAGATACGCCAGGATTTTACAAATATATAGTGAAAGTGTAAGTAAGGTACGTCGTTGCAATTTTACAGATAATCTTCCTGTTTTGCCGTGCATTGTATTCATTGCACGTATTCCGCTTTTACTCCAACCGATTGACTTTCGATCTCAACAAAAGAACATAATAAACTTCTAAAAATACAAGTCACATACTTAGTTTTATAGCTTGCAAAGTTTTTCTGTTTTATAAGATCTAAGGGAATTTATCATATATAAAGTATTAAAAGTTATTTAAAATACGTTACAATAATAGTACAGACCACTCATAGCTTTCATGTTTAAACATATCCTTGGTTAAGTGAATTTCGGATCTATTGTGTATTATATTCTTATATTTATTATTATTTATTTTATGAAAGTTTCGATTGGATTTATTGTAAAATATTAAAAATTACAAAAATCAAATAAAATTTAATGTAGTATAAATGTTTAATATAACTCTGGCAGTGAGTTCGAAAACAGAGAAACAGATTAACACGAAGAGAACATGGAATAATTAATAGAATGAACATTAATTGCAATATGAAAATAATTTATATCACGTTCGCAATTAAAATCAAGGTCGTGGAGGTCAAATTTTAGTACAACTAATAACGGACACGAGCTAATTTGTTATCAAGATATAAGCACCTTGAACACTATTTGCATTTCCTTATTTTTATAGTTTATCTATATGCGCCTGCAACTTTCACCTTTCACATTCAATTAACTTTAATTTTAAATTATATATGTCTTTAAAAATAAAGGTACCTACAAATAGCAACTTCACAAAACTCATGAAAATTGATTTTGTAAACTAATAAGATGTTGATCTTTGCAAACGAACCATAAATAAAAGACCTAATAGCCAATTTTATAAAAAAATTGTATGCAACACCTTATATCAATTATATTCTCCATGTGATCAGTTGTTTTCTTAGCATGTTCTATAGCAGCAGCACTGGTTAGGGCATTAGTCAACATTTCTGAATAGATTGCATCCTTTTTCTCTCGCTCCTTGTTTTTGTTCACAGCAGTTAATATCTCTCTCCTTACTTTCATCATTTCATTTTGTGACATAAAAGACAATTTTATATAACGCTGTTTCAATCCTGATAAATGATTTAGCTGAAAATATGTAATTACAATTAAGAATAAAATATATGTAAAAAATAAATAAAAGTCATCTAAATACTAAAGAAATAATTTGTTACATAAAAATAAGTTTTGGTTGGTAAATTATGATATGATTATTGTTGATGATATAATGTTATATATAGGTAATATAATTTTCTTTCTAAATATTCTTAATGTAATAAATTTTGTTTAAAAAATAATGATTTTTTATTACAGATCTTTAACAACCACTCTTCATACCTTCCATTAATTTAAAAAAATAAAGATATCAATATAAATAAGGTTTGCAAAAATCTTACTTCTTTAATTCTTCAAAATTTTTATGGTTACCTATAGTGATAATAGCTATGGTTAATTAATGATGATAGTGGTGGTATCTTAAGACCTAATAAAATTTTAGTTATTCTAGACATATTAAAAACTTTTACACACCAAATCTAAGTCCTCCTTCTCCACAATGTCTATTTTATGAATTGTTCCAGCATACTTTTTGGTTAAATACTGTATGACCTCTTGCTCGCATTCCTTTCTTGACAAAATTAAAAAGTAAGGTTGAAACATTAGAGAAACTTTAAATCGGGAACCGTCCATTTCTATGAAATAGTAATCCATTGCTCCAACGAGTCTTTTATCTTCATCCAATATTTCAGCCTAAAATTAAAATAAAAAAAATTATGCAGAATGTGCAAAATTTCAAGTGGTAAATTGTTCAATAGTTCATTTTATACACTAATTAAAAAGTTTCTCCATTTATCAGAACCTAAGCAAATTATAAACATTTACAAGGAACATATTTGCAGTGCTCTCAATTAACAAAACTTACAGTATGCATATTAATGAGGTAGCCTGTACGTTCCTTCGTGTCTCGTACTCTTTCAAATCCATATTTAGAATCAATTCTATCATTTTCTAGAGCGACACGAATCCGAGACTCTGAAGATTCTTCTCTAAAAGAAAAATAATAAAAATAAATATCACTTATACTCGAATATTTATCTAACTAATAATATTAAAAATACCTAGCGGATGAAGACGGTCCAGCATCTTTTTTAATTTCACTTTTATCCGCTCTATATTTCCCTGTATTTTGTAGAACCATAATTATTATTGTAAACAAACAAACAAGATAAATAACATATGAAATCAGTCCATTACAAAATTGGCGGTAAATTTTGACACTTGAAGATCATAGAGGTGGGCTAATGTGAGATGTGCAATTATTAGAATAATTCAAAATATTTCGATTTTCCGATTACAAATTGTTCATTATTTTATTAATCATGTTTAAACAATCGGGTGATGCACGGAATACAGAGATTATCTCTGTATTCCGTGGGGTGATGGTACGGTCGGTAAATACGAAAACCAAAAAACACTCAAAACTACAGTTTATCAATATTAATCATTACAATATATTTCTAAAATATTATGCTCGCCCACCAAAGAACAAAGACACTACTTCAACAACTTTTGATGTACTGGATGCGTCCAAGGCCCAGCTATTTTGAGGTTGAGGTTCAACCTCAATATTTATACGGAATAACGAATGGCGATCCATTTCAAATCAAATCAAAATATATTTATTCAAATAGGCCTTTACAAGCACTTATGAATCGTCATTTTTACATCTCACTTCGCGAGGAAGCCATCACCACATTTTAGGGATATATACTCCACTTAATGTGGTGATTCCCGAAGGAATAATTTTTGAGCGTTGCAATGAGGTTTTCATGTTAATTGACCGTTATTGCTACACTTGCAAAGTGTAACAGTAATGGTCTTAGCTGCTTTCTGTCTCTTGCAGCAGTGTTCTGGGGTTTAGGGACAGGATAGAATTATTATTTTATCCATATTGCGTAGTAGTATTCTCTCGTAGAATCCGGCTAGGGAAGAATAATACCATTATCAGATATTCCACCCCAAAGCAGTAATTAATGTACCAGAATACAAACTCTGGTATATTCTATCTGGCCTATTGATATTTTTCGATAAAATATTCAAACTCTGGACATTAAAATACTTTCATTTAGAATATTTAAAATTTTGTATAGTTATACATTACGGTGGTAAAGCCATGCAGCTATTCCCGCTGCAGAATAAGCCGGCTCGAACCGAATAAGTACCACGACCACGCGTTTTTGTTTCCGCGTTTCATCCGGTGAGTGAGGTGGCCGATGGCCAATCCCTTCCCTCATCCACTCCCTTACTGCGAATCACGTACATTCGTAATAAGATGAAAATGCTTTGCCGGCCTAAAGGTGGGCATAGGCTCCATTCTTATAAGTGGTAGGAGCCTTTTTCAAAATCCGCCTGAAGCGGTATTAATGTGAGAAACTCAATAGTTGTTTCAAAACGATGTTACAATGTTGTATGTTCTAATATACTAATAGCTTTGCAGCATACAATTTAATTAATTTCACTCATTTTGTTCTGGGCACATAAAAAATTTGTTTACCTTTTAGGTGTTACAAGCTAAAGTTAATTTTTAATATTTACTAAAAATACCGAGAAATAGTGAAATGGTAAAAAGTAAAAGTTGAATCTGACGGTTTTTTTTTTTATATGAGTATTCAAAATATAATGGATAAACAGATGTTATAAAATATGTGTTCCATCAAACTGTCAAATGCTTAGAAAATTCATTCATTTCACAGATTTCATTGTCGCAGATTTTTAATAGGTCGCACAGCTGTTTTTTTTTATAAATAAATATTGTATTATTAGTAAAACAGAAAGCTATGGAAATAACTAAAAGAACTATTTAATTAGTATTAACTCTGGGCAAACATAATGCTTACAATCAAGCAATAGGCTGCCCACACTTAATTTTTGATTTTGGATGTAGACGAGCGTTAGGACAGTGGACCGGCTGGAAATACTATTTCACTCTACTGAGTACACCAAAACATTTGGAAACTAACTTGGCTTTCCAAGACGCCATGAAACCAAATATAATTTGACTTTAATAATGCAAATGAATTACAACTTTATGAATATGCTATTTTTTTATTTCTTCACTTGCTACTAGCTAATACTAAGCTATTATGAATTCGACAATACAATACCTGTGAATGAATATTACAACACTATCCATTAATGATAAAATGGTCCAAAATTCAGAACAGTTACTTTGGGTCAACTGTATATCTTATTCGAACCATATTAACCAGGGAATAAAGAGCTATATAAAATGGTGATAAAATAAAATGCTTTTTAACAACACTTGTTTACTTACATCCTAATATAATGTTGTAATCATCTTAATTCACTATTACAAATCAAATAGAAAAACATGCTTCAATTGGAATTATGGTAATTAAATTAAATTTTATAAACCACAAAAAAATCTGATGAATGGCTACCAAGTGTTTGGTGGCAATAGTCCGGTTGGTGGTGGTATATGGCCAGTTTTCATAATATTTTGAAGGTAAACTTCCAAGCGTGTTTTTGGGCCTCCCTCATCAATTTCTTCTAATATTTTCATATAATCTGTACTAATCAGCTTTATTATTTTCATAAACTGTTTCTTATAACACCTACAGAATTCAGAACCACATACAACAAAAAAGTCATTAAGAAGTGTTGCACATATATCTGGCTCGGGTTTAAGATTGATGAATGAGGCGAGCCATTTCCACCCATGATTTAAGCCATGAGGGTTTGATGTGCTTGCAAATTTCGGCATTTTTGCTATCCATATGGCACAACAAAGCCTGAATATACCCGACATTCTTTTGAGAAACTTGTCCTGTTTTTCAACATTACCATCCTCATTGTATGTGTAGCCTCTAGACATATAAAATTCTTTATCAGATTGACCTTCTCTTTGCGGCAACAACATAGGAACCAAATAAGGACAGTATCTATGAAAGTTAGCTTCCAATAACTTTCCAAAATCAGGAAACTGTGACCACAATGCAACTGCAACAGCTGCCAGAGGAAAGGCAGCTTCTGGGTTGCTTGAGACTAAGAGATCACCTTGTCTTACAATCTTTTTTGCTAAAAGGGCTGTACAATAATTTAAGCCCTGTGGATGTTGTGTTGCTTGGACATAAGCATCTAACACCTGTACATTCTCACCTCTCAGCAATTTTGATAATTTATCAAATTTATCCCTAATGTGTGTTCCACTAACTGATGACAATGCATTCACTGGTATATTGACAGCTTTTTGACAATCAAATCGAAACTTCTTTAAATTTGTATTATCTAAAAGTTCCTTATAACTACTCTCAAATACATTTAAGAAGTCTCTTAATTCTTTATAGTAATCATAATTTTTAGAAGAATAGAAAATTGGTTTAGCTTTTGTTGGTTGCTGATTAACACTTGCTTTTTCCACTTGTGCAGCCTGCTCTTCCCTCATTTTCTTTTCTTCAAGTTCTTTCTTCTTTGCTTCTTCTTCTTCTTTCTGTTTTTTTAGTAATTCTTGTTGCTTTACCTCATTTAACTCTGCAACCATCTTCTTTCTTAGGTTTTCCATATTTAGAGCTAAAATTTCAGCTTGTGTTACTACTTTATCAGTTATTGTTCCTGTTTTACATAGATCCATAATAGTGTTAATATTTCCCATAACTGTACTAATAGACATCACATAATTCTCAAATACAACCTTCGCCAGCGGTTCAGAATTGATTATGTTTATTATTTCATTATAAGTAATACATATCTTGGTGTGACTATCCGTAATAGATGCAAATCTTCTAGTAGCCTTGTTCTGTTCTTCTAAAATTCTATTCATATTCTCAATTGTATTCTTGTTTATAATTTTGCATTTTTGTTCATCTGATTTAGCTTTGTCTAATACACACAAATTGTCATTCTCTTGTAACTGCTTTAACATTTGAAGCTTTCGCGCTCGTAATTCTAGTGCCTTGCGTTCACACTCTTCACTTTGCTTTTTCCAAAATGTCCTCATACTCTCTGCACGTTTTGCAATCATTTTTTCAACTAAATTTTTAAAAAGTTCTTCAGAAGATTCTCGTAGTTTTGCTTCATATTTTTTTAATATAAGAGTATAACGTAGATCTTCACCAAGTTTGTCTTCAAGCAGGTTTAATGTCACCTCATTATTTTGAATAGGAATATTTTCTTTTATGGAAGATTTTTTTACGGGACTTTTTGGTCCGATTGTTACTTCTTTTACATCAGGGCTTATTTCCGCAGCTTTGGTAAGAGCTGATATGCGTAATTTCTCGAAATCTGCCAGCTGATCCGATATACTGAAATCATGTTGTTTATAATCCTTGGATATATCGTCAATTCCATTATAGCTATTTTCTAAATCTGATAAGATTGATCTATTCATGGCTTTTTACTTAAATTAGATGAGTGTTTAAATTTATTGTTATTTATTTATTTAAAATAAATCTTTTGACTCCCTTCTATTCAGCTTCTGTGACATTTAAATGTTATTTTGACAGTTGCAAATGACATTTTCCGGCAATTTTTTTAATATGTTGTTAACATTGATGTTCACAGCATATAAAAAACGCTGCCTTTGCCGGTTCTGAGTTGTCACATAAATTCTTTATGAATGCTATTATATAATAAGAGAGAGTGTAAATTACAATAAGGTTTGCAATTTATACTGTCACTAATACTTGGCAATACGTAGGTGTCATTTGCGATTAAACTTTTAGCTAAGCACTCTGCTTGGTAAAAGTTATAAAAAAAGTACAATCGGACGTGCATTCTTTGCCTTATATGATAAGAGCAACCTATATTTTTATATAATAGGTCCTCTGGATCCTACTAGAGTACCTCCAAATCATTTAAAATCCTCAAATATTACAGACAGCAATTCTAAGTAACGTATCCTTACCGATACATTCTATAGAAGTCCTCAGCAAGCTAAACTCTGACCATCGCCCGGACAAATTAATTTTAGGACGGCCTGGCACGTTGAACTGTACGACCAAAATAGTGACAAACTGGGAAAGATTAAAGAAGGGTCTTCCCAACGAGATCGCCCCACTTAAATTATATTCCTAGTAGAATAACAACACCCGAAACCCTTTTTCTGCGATCTCCAATGATGGCCCATATACAAATAGTCGCCAGTGACTCCACCGGGTGGAACGTTGTGACGAATAATCGTCGATTCGAACTGCCAGAGTCTCAGATAGCTACTAAGGGAAAAAATGCATCTACCCTCATTTCCGAGTATGCCATCTCTTTCCCTTGAAAGAGATGAGACACTGACGGAGGAGATCTCGTCATCACATACTGCCTATTGTCAGTTGATGAGACGTCTTAAATCAGAGAACGTTTCATTGATGCTTTCTCTGACCCTGCCCGATGGTAGAAAAGCATTTGAAGACTACAAAAAGTCTCGCTGACAGCCTTGAGCAATAATGCAGCCCAGCACACAACCGACTAATCCAGCTCACCAGTTTAAGGTGAACGAAGAAGAACATGACAGTCGAAGAGGTTACGACTATAATCAATAACCTCAAAATCGCTCAGTACCCGGTCCCGATGCTACATCAAATAAAATTTAAAAACACTTCCCACTCGCTTTATATGCATTTTAGTGGCCATATTCAATGGTCTCCTTGATGATTGCACCTTCCTAGATGCGTGGAAAGAGGCAAGTATTATCGGCATCCCTGAACCAAATATGTAAATCAGAAATAATAATCTATTTATAATAATCTGAATATGTCGTTTTCAAGTCGTCATGTATGGGCAATCGTAATGAAACGGATATAAAAATAAAACAGGTCTTTAAAACTAAAACGAGTTCTTTAGGTTCAGGGACGTAGCATAAAATTACAGACCCATTAGTTTCCTCAGTTCAACGGGAAAAATCTATAAATGCATAAGCTTGGAATAAAATAAAAGCCATTCTTATCCGTTGGTAGAAGCTTTTGGTATATACTCAGCATCTCTTCGGAATGTGCACCCGAGATGAAGACACGCGACACTTTCACTGCTCATAACGCAACCGTTACAGAGCGTTCGCCGGCGAACGCGAGGTCCCAGGTTCGCAGCCTACATACGATATCGTCGTGTGCCTGGTTGCTGTTGAACAATTTATGTCGTGCTGTTATTGTTTTTAATATCAATCATCCCATATTTTCATCGTTAATTTGCTAGTGATCCAGCAAATTTTCCCACGATTAAATTCAATTTGATGACATAAACCCTCCTCCGATTAGGTTCCCTATAGATTATGATTCAAGCCGAGGGTCGATCTTCCTTCCGAGGGGTCCTTTTTTTTTTTCTTTGTCCGGCACTACATAAAGTTGGTCGTTTACATAAATGTGAAA
>DWHQ01000177.1:0-16871 GCA_018247955.1 Eurytides marcellus marcellus | reverse complement strand
ATTTACGAACAAGCGCGACACAATGCATGCACAAGCACCCGCACGTGTGTCTATCTCGGCGTACGGATACCTTCGATAGTGCGACCAAATAAAAGAGATGCTTAGATAATGAATGAGAATTTTTATGCTGAAACTGGGAAAAAATTGGTCTTGTTTACTTGTGTACACTATTTTATATACAGACGGATAACAATCTGTGTTGCAAACCGCAAATGAGATAGCCCTTTAGATAAATTATCTTAAAATTCTGGGTAGGATTTAAATCGACGACACCAAGCACTGAATCCTCTAATATTTAACAATTGGACTACTAATAGAGCTATTAATTTTAAAGAATATAATGAACAGTCTCGCTAAAATAAGGTGATATTTCTAAATCAATTTTCTTTGTTAAGCCATTGTCGCTGAGCACAGAAGCTTGGGCAGTTTTATGAACGTGCTAGCTCATCCGAAAATGAAAGAATATATTTGCTTAAGATTTATAGTTCTGCTTTTCCGATGGTAAAAGAATTACTTGTATTTAACCAGATAACTATATCGAATTGCATCCCATGCCCATCGGAAGCTGTGATCACTTACCCATAGATTAACATTACGTTAAAATAAAAATACACATGAAAAAGGTTTCGCCATCCATTTATAATAATTTTTGCACAACAATTCAATTCGCTTAAAAGAGCATTAATATTTTGGAATACTATACGATAACGAGTGTTATGATGACTTTAACCGACATCCGGTCATTGCTATTTCGTGTTGTTGGGAATACCATTGGGATTTTTAGACATGTTCCGCGATAAGACACTCTGTATTAATCTTTGTTGGTTTCAACTTCATTGTAATAGCTAACATCCAATACTATAAATTCCTCTCGGGAAATACGCTGTATATGTTAGCAGTTTATCTGTTGATTTTAAATATATTTCTTAACGCATAAATTTATTGGTATTTACAAACATTCAATGTTCGATGGACTCACCGTTAGATACGAGCTTTTTTTGTTTTACTCAACTATAGTAAAACTAAAGAGCTGTCACTGAGGCTTTCTAGAAGTTTCAGACAACAAATACGCCGGTAACCGCCATTAGTTGAGATGGCCCCTTTGCAAAATGAATATTCGAGCAGCGCCGAATCCGGGAACGGTCCACGCCTTGCTCCACACTGATCCCCTTTTAATGATACTAATTCTAATAAAATGGGATACCGACCCCTCCCTTGCCTACAAAAACTTGGCGTCTAACTAAGCGTCAAAGTTGAAATTCTCGGGATTTATATTGAAAAGCAAACGTGGGGGATTCGTTTCAAAGGGAAGTTTGATTCCTATTACTTACTTATGTTTGAAATGTTGCCGCGTAAGCAATTAAGCTAAGAGATAATCTCGTTAATGAACGTTAATGTTTATTAACTGCGACTGAACTCGTTAGCTTTGTGTCGCGTGTGTTTGCAGTTCACGGGAGCTGAGTGTGCCGAGTGTGGAATCTGACTTGGCACATCGCTACTCTGTTTTTGTTCAGCATGTCTGAAATATTTGGAATCCCTCTCCTTATCACTTTTTTCGATGTCACTACGTATGATGAATCCTTTTAAAAGTTTTTATACAGTACAGGGAACTCGGTCTATATGCCACGCTTGGTCCATCGCTTGCTTATAGCAATTTTTAAAGATGGATTATACGCAACCACTAGGCGCAGCACGTGGTAATATTTTCCCTTTTCTTCTATGAGGACCGCAAAATCTCTTTAAGAACAATAATATAAGGTATAAAATCTGTTATCTACATTTTGTGTAGTACCTCATTGGATTTTTACTTTGAATGTGTTTTAAGGATTTTTTGTTATATGTTCTATAAAAAGATTTCAAGCTCTAAAAGAAAGATACTATAAAAAAAAATAATGATGTGGTCGTCGACTCGACAATATGCATAAGTAATATAAAGTTTATTTTTTACATTTACTGTTCGTCCCGAATACGCTTGTTATAATTTTTCGCAGTAAAATTGAGCCCATTTTGAATTTTTTACATTCAATTTAAATAACTTGTCGACATATCGATATCTTAATGACGCGTGACCAAATAATTGACGTCCTAATCGGTGGTCACCATCGTCGGGTTGGGCTAATGTGAACGATTTAAATGCATCCCGCGTGTTCGTATTTAATATGCCCCGTGTCAACTCGAATGTCGTCGAGATCAAAGATTCCTTTTAACCCATTGACTGCCAGCTACGAGATATCTCGTATTAAGCGTGTGTATCAAAACTGCCAGCTACGAGATATCTCGTAGTGCGTGCTGCAATTTTAGATTAATTACAAATGACCATTTCAGTTATCAGTAACTTAATATAATTATATTTTGTAAACTTTCATGTATTCTTCATTTAAAACCTTGGCACCCAGGGCAAGACGCTCTAAATATCGCTGGCAGTCAATGGGTTAAACAAGCAGGTGTGGCTTTAATTTTTATTATCTTATTGAAACAATATGCAGGTGATTGTCCAACAATTAACCGGTTACCTTTATAATAAGAGCCGTAATGACGCTTTTGAAATAATCTCCCGTTTGGAATCGTGAATAATTTGTGGGCCGCAAAGGCTCGTGCGGTTGGTCATATGAGGGTATATGCGTGCGGTTGCATGTTTCAATATTTAATCGCGCTTCGAAAAGGGGCACAGTCGTTTCTCGGAATCTGTTATCTCCCCTGCGTATCAAGTGTTCTAATTTTTGTATACGTTTATTATTTTTTTTTATTTTTTTATTAACAGAAATATGTTTCTTCCATTCATCATGACAAAATTATCTTCATATAAGATCTCTGATAGATCAATCCATGTGAACCTGGGACTAATAAATCAGTAAAGTTACTTTTAAAAACATGATTATAGTTTTAAACAAAAGAGTCATATCGCACTGCGAACAAACGAATGAAAAAGTTTGAATGCCGAGTCGAGGGGACGTTAGGCACCACGCGCTATCGGGTCGCGATGTCGACGGTTTATGTAAATACATACATGACGCTCACGTAAAATACGGTAGACGATAAATATGCCATTCCATAAATGTAATGTATATGATTTAGCACTCATTGAACTCAATATTGTGCTTCGCTGTTATCGCCGGACGTTATTGGTGAAATTTGTAAACAATACGCTAAGTATTAAGTATTGTTTACAAGTTAAATAATATTGAACTGATACCGAATTTAATACAATGAATACGTTTGCAATATGGATAAAAAGGGTAATTTTCGTGTCTATCTTCACTTACTTGTTGCCATTACACATAGATATACCAATAGTAATTGATACGATTTTTGTCTAATAAATCATTTCAAGGGTTATTGGTTGTCAAAGATGGCGCCGTCGTTCTATGATTTATTCAATTATCTCACCTGATTAGGACATTTTATAGAGTTGGCAACAAGTCGTTTGTCTTTTCTTGCCTATATTGGTGCCCTATTGCTTTGCCATTATTATGTGTTTTTAAAGTAAGCCATTTAATGGCTTACTTTAATAGTTTTGTGACGGATGAATGGAGAATGGAATTCCAAATTTGCTAAGGGGGATTTTGAGTCGCGTCTTACGTTAATAGTGACACTAAGTAATTAGACAACGTGTTGTTAGTTGTGAAATAAACACGCACAGTATAATCCTGCGCTAGATAAACACACATAACATAATCCTGTATTAGATAAACATATTAGTGCTTAATACGACCGCAAAACACTGTACCAACAGCGTTGGGGCCAGTTTCCGTTTTGCGCCTCTCCCCAGTGGGGTCTCCTGCGTTGTAGGGGAGGCATTGGTTAATGTGTGCGCGAATGTTAATACGTGGCTGTGTATGCCTGTGTGTGTGTGTGTCACGAAGTGGGTCGCGGCGACGCAACCGGCCGTGATAAGCCGACCGCTTCGGAAATACTATTGTGAGTGCATTTGCGCTCTCTTGCAATTTATTCCTGTGCGATGGCCGAGGACGCGTGATGCTGATAGCGTCGACGGCTTTTTGAAAAGTTTCATGCGCGAAAATTACTCTGTTCGGTCATATTTGATTGGTGAATATAATTTTGAACGTCCCTTACAAATTTGTTTCTTTATGAATTCGTATTTATATACAACTTCGCTTTAAATTAAATTAAGTGGACGTGCGTTTAATGGTAAGGTACACACTTGCCCTTAAAAATACAGTGCCGGATATTATTTCGGGTATTCGTTTTATGCTCAGCAGTATTTTAAACTAATCGAGATCGAAACAGTTTGACGTTGCTCCTAACCTAGATCTTGCTGCCAATAATGACCTTCAAATCGGTACACAGTAGTGCAAACACATTTCTGTTTGGCGGTACAATACCGCGGTACTATCCCAGGCGAACTGCAAGAGTCCTGAGGATACTACATTACTGAAAACATAATCTGTCATGATCCTTTTTTTGGCTCCAATTCACGTGACTCAATTGTCGTTAACCTAGTCTTACGTCACAACAGAGACAACAACGACCTTATGCAAGAACCTCGAACTCGTACGGCATTGTTCACGACCAACCTCGCGCACTCTTCCTCGATGCGATTGACAGTCGGAACGAGGCCTCCGACACTATCGCGATTCTTAATTGACGGAGACGGAGGTGATGGCCCATGTGTTGTTATGTTGAGTATAGCTGCGAAGGTCGTCCGTAAACGATCCTTCTCTCTTTCTACATCTTAAACTTCATCTCTCTCTTTAGGTAAACTCTCTTTTTAAAATTAAAAATTTTATCTCTCATCAAGTAAACATCTCTTTTTTTTCCATCTTAAATTTTGCCTCTTCCTTTAGGTAACATTTTCGACCGTTGAACGGTCGCAAATTCCAATACTTCCGTCGGCCACACGCATCTCGTTATAGTCACGCACTAGTGCACTTGCTCATTTTTACACTTACTGCCCGCGGTCACGCGAACCCCTGTGCCGTAGCCACACCGTAGCAGGCTACGAAGCACTACGTGGCGGTAACCGTTGAGAATTGGTCATGTTACTTATTTCGAAGTCGCGTATATGCGTATATGCGATTACAATCTTAACATAATAGCCGTAACTAAAACCGATTCGTGTGGCTGTAACTCGTGGCGTTACGTTTTATTGTTTGTTATATTTTCACACTAGGATCGCGTGCGTTGATATCGTAAGCTAAGCCCCGTTGTGGGATTATTGAAATGTTTATGCGTTCGATTTCCATGCTAACGCGTTATTCGAATGAGAACCTCTGGCGATTGCTAATCAGCAGACTAATCGTACATATGGTCGGTTTTCCTCATTTATTTTTGTATATGTTTTTGGACGAAGGCGATATATCTTGAATCCCTGGATGACTAGCGTAACGTTGGGCCAAGCAGGTTCTATTTATCACTGTGTTGTTACAGGCAGGAAGTTACGATGTTATCATTTATTATTATTTGAAATAAATAATTTTAGTTAAGAATTTAGTGAAGAGCATTAGCAAGAAGGGAATTGATAAAAATATTAAACAAGTATCTCAATTTTGACGTCTTTAATTTTTTGCTCCGACAATGGTGTGATCAACGATTCTGAACTTTAAATGGGGCTGTTTTGATGACGTCGTATTGTTAGGGACGCGTTGAAAATGGGACTGGGACATTGACATATGAGTTTGCTCTCAAGGTACTTGGTTAGGGGTGTCTCGGAATATCCTGAGTAAAATCGGCTTCTTTTATATCTTTTAATTATATTGATAAATATTCTAATTTTTATTCTTGTCCCATACTCTTTAATATCGTATATATTTCTGATTTGAAGTATCTAATAGTATATTAACATAGATATAGAACTGTTGACATAGTCACGATACACACTTCTCCGAATATAACTATACTGAGGAACTATGTGTTATTAAGATATCGTTCAAAATATAATCAATTAGCTTCTCTATTTAATATTTTTGTTGCCTAAATAATCAGGTTAATAGTAGTGATAACAATTTTTTACGCGATATGTGTTTTTGGGTTTCCCTATTGGGAGGAAAATAAAATTAAATATTATGTTAGACAATATTATCCTCCTTTTAAGTAGTCTTCTGTTCTTAGTTAAGTATGTTTATTTAAAAAACCACTTACCTTTAGCATGTTTTAGTCAACACAGTGGTTGGCTCGTGGGATTTCCATTTTCAAGGTTGTAACATAACACTGACACTCTATTGTAGGTGAATATGTGAAAAGTTAAGAGTAAATCAATATTCACCCAGAATATAGTTGCCGACCATAAATGAAACATTAGGTTCGTAATGAATACGATACAAAAAAAAAAACATTTCCATTCGGCACGAGCGAAACATAATCAGGCGAATGTCGAGGCTCATTAATCCACGCGGCCGAAATAACAAACCGAAGCTGTTTGCCGAGAGATAAGATGGACGGCGTCGCTTCGGAGGTCGTTTCCTTTTCACGGCCAGCGTCGATCGCTTCCGAGGCGTCCCAGTAGCGATGCGTCAAGCCGACATTGGCATTTACAAGAGCATTTTCCTTGGACCGCTCGCACTCACTGTTGTCTTTATTCACCGCGTATTTGCAACAACTAGCGATCAAAGGAGGCTTTCTTCATGGAATATACCTCCTTACTCTTTGCATAATATAGTTTTTTGACAGTGACATTTATGATTTGACAGATCACATGATATAAACAATAAACGTATTCGCGTATCTGATTCAATATATTTTTTTTTAATTGTGGATTCAAACCTCTTTTATATAAACTATAACTTTGCCAAATTTCATCCCCCTCCGTGAGCACAATAGGCTGTAAAAGAGGCACAAAGTTTTCTCATAACTTATTAATATATGGATTCTGTTACTTTCCTTTCTTCCCTTTCACTATTTCGAGTAAAATAATTATTTGATTGGTGTTTTACGTATGTTTTATCTTGATTACTCTGTTCTTTTCAATGTTAGATGATCTTTTTAGTTGATTAAAACAAGAAAAAACTTTTATACAAGGCAACCTATTTTCGCATTTCTCTGATCCACTCCCAGAAAACTCATGAATGAATTGTTTACAAACTTGGCCAAAAATATCGCTCTGCCCTTGTAATTTCTTTCCACCATTGCTTGTTTAATAAGCGGGGAAGGTTCGGTGGAAGCTCATTATATATACGCATTGTGTATGTTGCACGTTATTCAATTATGCGCCAATGGACGTGGCATTGAAACGTGAGGCGGCGTTGCGCGATCGCCTTCGATCATGTGGCCCACATACCTTAAAATCGTGTTCGTTGCGTCACTTCAACGGGCCCGTTGTCGAATTGGTTTTTTGCATACAACACACGCTCACAAAGCGCCAGCGAGACAGTGTTATGCACAACTTTCGACCGAAACAACGCATTCTACACACACACACACATACCAACTCAGGCACACACATCACAATATTCACATAAACATAACAAGAACAGTTTCAAGCAAGTCATCACTGATTGTTTAATTTGCTTTATTTAACCTATATTGTGTAATGTCCTTATAATTTTACTCTCATTAACTATTAATTTTTAACTTATGTAACGTTTATGATCTCGCTGTGAAATACATTAGAAAGTCTTTGGCATGTAATTTTTGTACAAGCTACTAGTTAATATAATATATAAATAAATGAGTTTCATTCACGCTTCGCTGACTTCGTTCAGTATCGAACGTGACAGATACAAATGTGTGACACCGATTTTCACACTTAACAACGTCGAAAAAACCTCATTAATGCACGCAATATGAACCTGTGACCTTGAAAATAGAAATCCCGCATTTATTGAGCGTGACATGATTTTCACAAAATTAGAGTCATTTATTTTTCGGCGTAAGCAAAGGACGGATTACAAACAGTGTCGCGATTCGTATACTTTTATGTTGAAGAAAATAGTGGTAAATGTGTCAACGGTAAATACTATGCAGACACTTCCGGCGCAGTAATATCACCTCAGGTTGACTCTCTAAAAGAGTCCTTTCACTTAAGATATGTAAACAGCTTCTCTCTAAAGAGAGCCTTTTGTCTCTTGCCTTGAATATATATACATAGTCGCTCGTTGATATATATTTTAAATTTCTTTTTGTGTAAAATAAACATGATTGTTTCTTCCCCCAACGGGGTCATGTTTTGTTAAATCGCTGCGTACTTTTAAGTCGCGCATTGTTCAAGTCCTATCTGGCATTTTTCACATTCCATCGTAACACGCGAGTGGATTTTATGATTGTTTATTTATTTACATTTAGAGTCTGAACTGTTTTTTTTTTCCATAACCATTTAACGAAACGAGGTCACTAAGTCGACATTTGTGCTAGTGATCATTCAGCCGATAGTGTTTTGACATTGATAGCACCTTCAAAAGTCTGAATATGTAATGATTTTTATCGTACGTCACACCGTTATATAAATTATTAAATAATTTACTACATTTTATAACTTTAATGTTTTATAGTGTGACGTTGTCACAAAAGTTTTTACTTAATTTTTCTATTTACCTGGCGGTGCAAAGGACGTCCTAATCTAATCTCTGTATAACTTCCTAGATAATTAGTGTGATTATACAAACTTAGAACAAATTAGATAGAAAATATTATCTACGCCGATGCGTAATATTATAACATATTATGTTTGACGATATATCCTATTTTCGCGTAGCAATGCAACGATGGATTGATATTATTTTTAGCATAGATATAATATTTATAACGGAAAAAGATTTTTATTCAAACAATCAAATTTTGAAAAATGACTATAAACAAATATCCACGTTAGCGAAGCCACTTAAATACCTAGTAAAAATATTTTGGTGTCTAAAATAATAATTAACGAAAACATTAATGAACTAATATTATTAATGAACACCTATCTTATCTTATTAATTAGTTTTGTCAAATGAGACGGTTTTTTTAACGACTTCAATTTTTCCATATACGTGTTGGAGAAATCATTCTGTCGAAATGTCACCTTGCACAAGATACGAAGTGTCCGTTTTCGAAATCCCAACGATTTTGGAAGCTGATTATAAAATCGTCCAAAGTTGTTAATGAAACACGATAAGAGTAGTGACGTTTGAAGAACATTTTCAGATGCGAAGCGTATACATATGTGCAAATGATTTCTGAATAGCTTGAATATTATTTGATTTCATTTTAGTTTACAGTAAATTTTTATAACGTGAAAAAATTATAACGGCATCACGATAAGCCTGATCGCTAAAATGTTAAGATTCAATTGGATATTTTGAAGAATTTTTGTATTTAAGAGAAATCATCTTAACAGGGCAAACTGAAAAAAAAAGTTGGTATAGTTTTATACTTATACTACTGTAGTTGAATAAAAGATGTTTTCTGTGATTTTGTAAGGATAAATAAAATAACAAAAAAATATTCCCTTTGGATTTTCCGTATTATAGTTGTTTCTAACGTAAAATGCAGTATTTTAACGTCTTATACGACGCTTGTTTTGTTAACCAAGTTTAAAAAAAGTGGGGGTTTGTTACACAATATCTCCGCCTATTTTAAGATAGAAATATCTCGTGTTATAAGAGCGTTTTGCATATTGACAACCTGCAGCACCGAAACCAATAGCTAAGCAACTGCGCCAAAAAGGTCATCCTGAGCTTATCGTTAACGGATTTTTATGATCCCTTTGTATTATATCATATGATCTGATCCAATAGAAATTTCAATGTAATTGGAGTTTGCAATTGTGAGTTACAGATACCGCGATGTTTAAAATCAAATAGCAAGTGTATGTTGATTGAGGTATTTTTAAATGTCATTGAAATCAACTTTATTTCTTTTTAATTTACTTTATAATAAAACGTGAAGTCAATACGTTCGAACAGCGGAAAAGCCGTCTCATTAAAAATATACATGATAATTAAAAATACTTTTAAACACGTTTTTTTACAACAGTGTCGCCCTCAGACTTTTTACGACACGGTGTTATCTTGCCGTATCAGAGTAGTCTCACCTTGACAAGGCTATACGTAAATTTGCCGGTGTTTACTCTCGTGCAACCGATATCGCACCATTCACGTGCTTATGTAAATATTCTCAACCCCCGATATTACGTATTGATGCGATGTTACGGTTGATAGTCACTCTCAGAGGCCGTTGTCCGTCCCATCCCGGCCTCGGACGCTATTTACGATGACGGGTTTATGACACTCTTATATTTCTTACTTAGGTTTTATGGTCGTAACCATACGAACATATACATGTATAACATTAACACTTACAGCTGACCGTTAATAAACACCCACCTTAGGTTATATCTTTGCAAATTTATTTCAACCCCTATATGTAGGTTTATTTCAAATGTTTTTTTAATATGTTTTTATAGGTTGTTATTCCATAAAGTATCTTAGATCTTTATGGAGTAGGGTAGCAAACAGGCTCAGACAGCACATAGAGATAGAGAGCACAAACACTTCCACTTTACGCCGATTTTCTCTGAGGTCGTGGTACTTATCCATTCAAGCCGGTCCATTCAGTGGCAGCGGGAGCTGCTGCGTGGCTCTACCACCGTTGGAGTTAGCCATACTTAGTATCTAACTTAGCCATAAAGTTTAAGCTGGGCCTGCGCTGCGCTCGGCAACCAGAGACTGTTTGATAAGTTGTTATATCTCTTTGCCCAGCAATTACGCCGTCAACATTGTTCTTCAAACCATAACATATTACTGTTTGGCGGTTTTATAACTCGCAGTGCAGCGGGTGCACTACCCCAGGCGGTCTCCGAAAGGAAGAACCAACACTTAAAAATACGAACATTGCATGCATATATTGCGTTATATGCATGGCGCTTTCACGATATAGCAAGCATAATATATATAAGCAATCTTTAATATTATTTTTTATGTTGTATCTATTATCAGCAATATGTAAACTCAGTAAATTACTAAGAAAAAACGTGCGTGGAATAGGTCTTTCAGTAATAAAAATTGAACTCGTGTATTCATATAGATTGGGGTAATGACCTTTGACCCGCCTTTCATTTATCAAATGTACTTAATGCTTTCGATGTTCCAGACTATGTTTGCAAATGTTTTTGACGGCAACCGATGTCATTGAATCACGATAGACGTCTTTCGATTGAGGTTATTAGCTCTTATTGTTGAGTTATTATAGAAAGGCCTGCCAGATCGGAGTGGGTTTTATTAAATATCTTTTGTAAGGCCTCTCAGAATCCTTTTTGCGTTTTTATTTTGTATATATCACAGAGCGTAAAAGAAAAGTAAAAGGTTATTGTTAATGGCGATATTATACTACATATACCTTTTTAATAATCAACATTTTCAAGAAATATTTTGTAGTAAAAAAAGCTTGGTGTCAAACAATTCAAACATGAGATATTTTTAAGTTATGTGTGTTACATAAAACATATCGGATGTTTTATATCATTTCTATAAATAAAAAAAATACTTATTTATGTTTTAAGATAAGTAGAAGTGGATTTAATTTTTTGATATTTCCATTGAACCTTAAACGCATTCTTTTGTTCACATTTAATTACTATGTTTTTACGAAGAAACCTATTCGACGCGAATTGTTACCGATCAGCGTGGAAACGCTCCCCGCGAAATTGTTAGCCAATTGCCTACCCCCGCCTTTCGCCAATCAATGCCTCTATTCGAATCTACCGTCTGTTTCATTATCTCGGATTGTTTGAAATTAAGTTGCGAGCGGGATTCGATTATTTGAATTTGTTGATTGCGTCCTACGTTCCGTTCGTCGTGAGTGTGTATAAGAATGATCAAACAGATGGGACTTAGCGTTTTAGATATTCCGATAAGTTATACTTGATTGAAAGCGGTTATCTCAATAATTTAGTTATAAATCATTTTAGATGAATAAGTGATGTATGTGTCTCTAAGCAACGGACAAGTTTTAGGACATTTCTAATTGACAGTCTCCTTAGAAGCTATTTTGACTAGCAATAATTATCGTAATGCAAGAACAGTGTGGATGGTTATTGATTTAAATACAACTACAGTTTTTTGCGGTCACGCTCATCAGCACCTAATTTTTAGTATTTTTTTCCATTTCTTGAAATTCAGAAATCGCGATGTCAACTAACCCATTCTCGTACTATCATGTATATAAATCATGATGATCCCTTGCTGCATGCTAGAGGGAAACCAACAAATGCACTTTCAGATTCTTTTATATTAGTAAATATTGAGAACTTTGGTTTGATTTGAAAAAGATCTTGAATCCTTCTACGGCACAAACGAATTTTAAATACTTTTAATCCAAGTCTGCCAAAAGATTAAGTTTTATTTTTCAAAAAAAAACTATTCTATCGTATTCTCCACTAAATACTTTCGCCAACAGATTGATTTGCTAAAATCGACCTAATAGTATTTGAGAAAAAGATTGTATATCCCTTTTTTTTTTCTCCATTTTAGTCCGGTGTAAAGATTAGCAACAATATTAATTAGCATTACGTTTTACTAGATCGACTACATCAGTGCAGTGATCAAAAGTCGGTTTAAAACTTGTACCGTTCGCCTCGGCCGTCGATCAAAATGTGAAAAGCGGCCGCGAGGAGCCGCCGCTAAGTAGTTTTTTATTAAATTTCGAGAGCCCGAAAAATTAAAACCAAACGATTCGGCGGGTCATTAATCAACGAGTTCGAAACGGTTAAGCCGGGACGCGTCGCTCACTTCGGGCACAATGGGGGCGCGGTACAAATACAATATAGGATCCGTGGTGCTGAGTAAAAGCGGCGTCTAGACGTTCACCACCCTCTACCCTCTCCCTCCTCCTTTCCTCCCCCTCCCCGACCTCGCTCGTAATCAAATATCCGACTAAAGTATGTCTTCGTAATTGTATTGTTTCAAGTGTTCGTCTTCACTTAGCGCCGTCCGACTGAATCTAGGGATTTGTAACGCGTTACCGACGCGATGTAATAGCACGTGTTATGACTATCGAAAGCATGAATAGATAGCATCTTGATTATGTTTTAATCGACGTTAAAAAAGAGGGTCGAAAGTAGTTGGATATTTTACGCAATATGTATCGCGATGATGAATGTTTGGTAACATCTCCACATATCGTTTTGATGATTCATATCAAAATATTATATGATTTAACATAAAAAAGGGTCTATTGCAAGATTGGCCAACTCCGAACTCTTGTTGTATATATGTTTTACCAATGCTTAATTAAACTCTTAACAGGACGGTTAATTTTGCAACAGTCACGAAACAAAATATCTACACAAACTCTTGCTAAAACCTCCCGTGAGGGCCGAAAATCTATATATAAATATATTTTATTAAAGACCAGTCTAACGTGTCATCACTCTCGTATCTAAATCTGAGTTCTGTTAAGTTTTCCCTCCGCAATAATAGTTGCGTAATTTACAAATTCTTAAGATCGTAATGTCTTTTGATCCTGTTGATGTATCAAAGGGTCAAGTATTTGTTACGTATGTATTATTACAGGAGAAATCAAACATTTATTTCAATTGCTATGCGAAGTAAACGTAACGTTGGTTACTCTACACAGTAATTAAATATAAAACATTTACTATTGGTATTTGCAAAAGTCATTTAACACCGTCCATTAATCTATGTTCCTCATGCCTAGGATCTATTCAAGCGACACGAGGCCTATATATCATTACTGACACGCTGTACCGATAGCGGTGGTCATTACGCTAATTACAGTGAAGTACAATGAAGAAGAAAAAAATGTTTCAAATGGCGAATAGGGTTCCGCATAACAGCGATTACTTACGTATTAACTCTGATTTTTCTTTCCACAACTTTCATTTACGTTGTGTTAACGATTATGTTATATTATGTTAAATATATGTTATGTTAAAGAACTTTTCTTTTATAATATGCATTAGTTGGTATCAATCTTATAATATGCATTAGTCGTAATTTCACATATGCTAATGTTCTCCCTTGTGTATGTCTTGGAGCATACATATCTTCTACACAATATAAGAGCATTTGAAATGAGCTTGGTTCGGTACCTATATTAAGGCCAATGAGTTTCACGGGTAAATGGTTCATTTTATATTGGTTTATATATATAAACAATTTTATATTTGCTACTGGACCCAAAGTTAGTTTTATTACCACTTGTTTTAGGTTGTTGTAAAAACTAAATCACTTTTTTTAACTCTTCTTTTAATTAAGTATTTTTGGATGAAAAAGATTCGGCAAAATACTATGATAATTATTACTGTACATTTCCAAAAAGATGTATCTATCTTAATAAAAGATAACAAGGTGTCAGTATTCGATACTGACACATCCTTTTGCCATATACAACACACACACATTAATTCATTTGATTGTATTTTTTACGTTACACTGCTTGTCTTTACACTCTTAAAAATGTATTTAAGCTATGTTAACATATTATGCTCATTATACGCAATGCCACAAACTCAAACTCCCGAATAAATAATATAATAAATATGCATATTCAACAAGCTGAACGAGGCACACATTGGATATAAATACTTGATTTTTCCCTCAGCACTTTTACGCCTGTTTCCCTGATGCACAAGAGTTTCGTTCGTCGTTATTCTCCATTAACGCGCCCCTCTGCTATGGTTCTACATTTTATCGCAGACGCGGTCGCGAGGGCGTTGAACCGTCACAATTTGTACATTGCCTAATCTATTACACATTTATTAACATGGAACCCGTGGTGAAATATAATTGGAAAATGACAGGACTATGCAGTCTGTCTGTGTTGGTACCATTGCATTGTCGGTTGTTCGAACAGTAATGTGTAGCCACAACTGTGCTTCGCTTTGAAGAGCGATGTTGCCAGCGTAATTACTGTGCATTGAGATATAACGTCTTAAATCTCTGGTTGACGAGCGCAGCGCAGATTATGCTTGGCAAAGTTTTGTTATGGGCAGACGTGTCGCTGTACAACAGGAGCACAACTTGCTAATCTCGTCACATCATTCCGAAAAAGATCGATATAAAGTATACTACTACTATAAGGAACATTGACTTTTTATATCCACGCGAGTACTTTGCATTAAAATAAAAAATAAAATCTTATATATCCTTCTTTGTTTATATATTGAAGCTGTATATTATCCTTACTTTTCGTGTATTTTAACTTTTTCAAATTTAATATAAAGAAAATCCGTTCCAACACTATACGCATTTAAGCAAATAATTAAGCCGATCTATTGCTCTGGAACTCCGCGAAAGGGGATGAACCAACAAATACTCCTTCGCATTTTTTATATGCAATATTTTTAAGATTACACTCGAGCTAAACGATTGGATAATTTAAAAACGGGAAACGTGAGCCGACAAATGTTTAGATAAGCGACTAAGCGCTTTCCTCTAGCTCTTAAGTAGCCTCTAAAAGTTTATAAAACAAACGTAAATATACCAAGGGACGTCCACAATCCCACTCGTCGAACAATGCGAAGAACGTGGGTTGAAACGTCTTTTCATCCCCACAATGACCCCGCGCGCGCTAAATGGCTTGTTTGACTCCGCAGCTCCGGCTGAACCGTTCTCATCGCTGCTCGTGTCATTCTCTCGGAGTGCTCTAGACGGTTGTCTAATTGTGAATAGAAAAAAAAAAACAAACAACGGGAAAATATCACGGCGGTGCGTTATTTCCCCGCCACAACACTGGCTTTGCATTTTCTGGTGTAGCGATTTCAGAAAGTATTTCGTTGCACCCAACTTTCTATAATTGGAATATGAAAAGGTTTTGTCTATGATTCACTGCCTATTTTAATATATATATGCTCTCATCATCGCTTATCTATTAAAATAAAACTCAAATATCCGTTTCTGATGACCTAATTCTTTCAATTTCCTAAGAGTTATTATTAATTTGAGCTCCTCGCTACTTATCAAATCAAATCAAATCAAAATATATTTATTCAAATAGGCCTTTACAAATACTTTTCAAATGCAACCGTCATTTTTACATATTGTTCACATTGTTACGTGTTGCTCGTAATGCAGTTCTGTTGAGAAAAGCCGGCGAGAAACTCAACAGTTGCTCTTTTAAAATACCGTTACAGTATGTTAAGCCTTAATACAATTTAATAGCTAGCTCATATAAGAGTCAATCAATTCAGTTTCACACATTTCGATCTACCAAAAACTCCTCAACAGTGTAGTAAATAAAAATGAAGAGTAAATCAGGGAAATATCGAACTAACATTGGCGTTATCAGCATTGGGGGGAATGATACACGTCTATCATGCAACGATTTGGAGGTCCTTCTAATCTCAACGTCGTACGCGCTGCCGTTGAACTCCGTCTTTTCTATAGCGGTCGACGTCTGTGAACCCTGGCGGAATATCGGTCACCTGGCAACCCTACCGCCCTAGGGCGTCGCGCCCCACTGTCGGCGGGGCATTGACACAGGGCGGGGCGCGTCCCGAGCCCACGAGATTTATCGTTCACCGCTCCGAAGCAATATCACGCGCCCTCCAATTGATACACACCGTCCGCAGAAACTCGGCTCGTGTTCTTCTCTTTTATGCGGAAACTACACACAGACAACAAAACCATTCTCTTGTCGCCATAGATTATGTGTGGAGGATTCTGTGTAAGCTCTACGCGTTTTAAGTTGACTTTATAATTAAACGTGATAAGAATTAATATAATCCGAAATATACTTATTTTAATAATCGATATTTGAGTCTCTAGTGTGGATAACGCGTTACGAGTAGTATTCGCCGGTTTCTGTTCTTCGGGGGACAATAACTTCATTGAAGTGATATCTTTTTATGGGAGAGTAAATCGTTTTGTAACGTAACGCGTAACGACGCCAGTCTGTCTGGGTTTAGTTGACAGTTTGACGTTATCACTTTTGTCGGACGTTCCGCGACGCACGCCTTTTATTATTCCTTGACTTTG
>DWHQ01000176.1:0-16882 GCA_018247955.1 Eurytides marcellus marcellus | reverse complement strand
TATTTATTATGATTCACAAAACAGACAACAGTAATAACATAGAATATATAAACATACACTGAGAAATTTAAACTTAAGTGAAGGCTACTACATGTGAATACAGCATGTATAGTTACAAACAAATGAAAACAACACACACGACCTAACAATCTACTAGAACAAATATTTATTACATAAAAAAACATTGACTAAGCCAACAATCAAATAAATCAAAAAGTATTCAGAGCTAGAGCTGTTTTCAACTTTTGTTTAAAAGAGGCTAAAGAACCGTTAAAAATGTCAACACCATCCCTAATTTGATCATATGATGAACACACACGATATAATGGCGAATGTTGATCAACGTTGCTTTTATAACGTTCTAAACGGAAAGTTTTTCGATTACTTTAATCTAGAACCTTGCCTGGGAACAGACTATTTTATTTTATCTAACATTTCATTACATTCCACAATACCATTAACCAACTTAAACAGACACATTATATCTAAAATTTCTATTTTAAATTGAAATACTGATAATAGTAGGCTAGAAAGGGAAGGGCTACTAGGAAGATAAATTTCCGGACGAACGCACAAATACTTCTACTTTACATCGGCATTCTATAATATCACTGGAGTCACGAAGAGCTGGTCTGCATTCAACAGGAGCTGTTGAATGCAGAGCAGAACATGTCTAACATGTGTTTCGATCTTATTTTATCTGTAAATGTATTTTATTGGTAAAAAAACGCTGTCTCTATTTAAGGGTGTTGACATACGCAATTTTTAATCGGACAAACGCCCAGATATGGACTACTTATTTGTAGTTCATGCAAATATTTCACCCGAATGGGAATCGAACCCAGGACTTGCAGCGCTGAAGTCCATTGCTTAGCAACTGCGCCGAACGGGTCATCGAATAAAGCATATGCATACTTATGCGGCATGCCATGCAAATGTTTTTCACCGCGCAGAGCATAACGAGCACGAGCAGCGAGGAGGCGTCCGCGCCGGCGCCCCCCGTCCGCGGCTCCTCCATGCGCCCCCTCGACCTGGAGGCGCGCTACGCGGACCTGTTCCAGCCGCCGGCCAGCTTCCCGCTGCCCGACCCCTTCCTGCGCGTCGCCAAGGGCTACAGCAGCGCCGCCATCGCCGGTAAGTACGCGTGACCGCGTTGCCGGCCTAACGAGCCTCATCCATGCTTCCGGTCGAGACATAACGTTGTCTGTGGTTCCGCTTTGTGATGGGGATCGAAAAGAAAGTTTTGTCTATGGCTCGATGGCTTCGAACTAACGAATCACGTGAACTATCGAGTGACGTGGGATGTTTTTTGTACCAAATTGGTATTTTCTTTTCTGGATATTTATGATTGAATATACAATATACTTCGATGTGGTGACGCTTAAAGTATGTTAACGATTAATTTCGGTACACCGTAAATGCAAAAAGTTCGACTGACATTCAACGGACTGTGTTCAGTATAAGGTTTTGTATTGTATAGTTTTTTGGTTTTACTTGGGAATAAGTGAAACGCACAAAAACCACTTGATAGTCATACAGTATACAATAGATGTAGGAATAATATTGTACATATAGGTAATCTTCAATGCAATAGGTGAAAGTCATAATATAAACAGAGGGCAAAATCAATAGTCCTATTTTCATAATATTAGAAGTTAGTTATGAAAGAAAAAATGTGTTATATTGTTTATCTATGCATTATAAGTGTATTTCATAACGTATAAGTGCATGACAGTACGCATGTAACGTATAAGACGTTGAAGTGGCCTTATTAATGGAAAATTTAAAAATGTGATGTAGAAATTTCTATAAATGTAGATTAGATTAAGTAAGAGATGTAGTTCTTAAATATTTTATTTCTTCCATTTCTTTGCTCATATTTTTTTATTGGATTTTACACATGTTCGTTTCTCTACGATAAGTACATTTGAAGCATTATAGTTTTTATGTCTTCCCGTCTGAGTTGTATGCATTTAAAGTTTGGCAATCCCAATTTGGTGTAATTTCATTGCCTTATAAAGTTGATTTTAAAATGTTTTCATTTGATGCTTTAACATATCTTTTTAAAATCAGCATTCATTGCATTTTGTGGGTATCATTGCATTTTTCGAAATTGTTCATCAAGTTCATAATGAAGCAATATAAGTTAACGATTTGTAATAATTTCGTTAAATTTGACAATAATGTTAATTTTATCTTAGTATCGTAGATGTTTATCTTTTTATTTTTGAGTCATTATAATAATCCTTTGTTTTAGCGGTTGTATGGAAATAGTTTTACTTAATTGATGTATGTATTTTTTTTTGGTAATAGCGCTTATAATACGTATCAAATTTCTTTATCGATGTTTAAATATATATTTAATATTTGTGATGATATTTTTTTTTGTAAAATTCAATATTCCTTGTAGTATTCCTTCGTATTGTTTCTGTATCAGTCAAACAGCTAGTGTTATGTAAAAAAAAGCATGCATTTTCGTAATTAATTTTATAAATCATGAATGAATAGTTCATAAAGGATAATGTAGTATTTTTCTGTAGTGTGTCGTGAAAATGTGTTATTTCGTTTAATTTTTTTTTATCTACATTTGATACGTATATTTGCCTATAGCCTGCACTTGCAATGGTTTGTCTAGATGGAAATTTTTGTTGTGATCTTTTATTTAGTATAGAAAGGTGCCATTATGCAAGTTTATGTACTTTTAGACCGCGACGCAACTTTTCATTATTTTACATTGCAAGTATGGTATGTTCATTTGATCTCTTGATGGGTAATTTTTAAATAAATGGTATTGATTCCAAAGGAGTCGATTGGTCGATGTGTATTGTCTCGATATGCTGACGTAAACTTGATATAATTTCGATAAGAGTAGAGATAATTTATAATTTACAAGTATGTTATTATTGTTTGCAAATATACATAGGTTTTTGCCGGTCAAGAGATTGAATGAAAGCTTTTTTTATACCGTGATGCAGCAGGTATTGTGATAAAATGATGTACGATGCTTAATAATATTATAGATATATTTTTTTTAATAATAAAAGAATAATCATTATTGAATCGTTGTCCAGTATTTCATTGTTAAACCTAACACTAAATGTCGTCTGGTTGTTTCGTGTTCAATGTTTATCGTTACATATAAGTGAAAAATAAAAAGGGAACTATTAAAGTAACATGGTTACACAGACAAATAGTCTTTGTATTAGATAGCTTTGACACATTTATTTTTCTTGATTTTTGACACATTAAGTTATTCCTTTGCCCATTAAAAAAAAAAAAAATTATACGCATCATTTAGCTTATCATCGCATGATCAATATAAAATCGTGAATCTTGATTAAAAAAAAAAATTGTGAAAGTCAAATTTTTAGGTACATTTATCTGGTCTATGCTAATTAAATAGTTCAAGTAGAATGACAGGTATGGAAAAAGTACGTGATACTATGTTGTTATTTAAATAAATCGGGAAAAATGATTTTGTTAACGCAAAACATTTATTTTATGGTGAACAACGAACTGCATGTTACTCTTATTGTGACCGTGGGTAAGTTTTATGGATTTTAATTTAATTTGGAATAAATTCGATGCATGAACCACTTGTCATCGTTATTGCGAATGATACTTACTTGTATGTGTAGTCCTAATAACATTTTTTAACTTATTAATCTTAACATTATCTTCGGGGATATGGTTTCAACGCTTGTCATACAATAATAGCATGATAAAAAAGATTGCTTCAATCAGAAATCTATTTAAAATTATAACATTGTAAACTTCATTTTTCTCTGGATGTAATTTGAAGTTTTTAATCCATTCATGTGAGTCTGGGATAAAATATTCACTAATCTAAGATTTCTCAGAGAGTATAAATACATATTTATTAATACTATACGAATGTTATTTAATTTCTGATATGCACTTTAAAACCGCTAATTACGAAACACGTATATTCCAACAGTGTGCATATAATAACGATGCGTATTGTTTATTGCGAACAGTGAACAAAGCGCAGGCGCCGCCGCCGCCCCTGAGGGTGCCCCTGGAGGGCTGGTCGGGCACCTCGAGCGCTTGCTAGCGAACAAGGGGGGCGCAGGCCCCCGTGACGTCACACTCCGCCTCCACCGCCCACTTGGTGCCCGAGGCGCACCCCGCCCACGCCCTCCTCTCCGTCGCACACGCCCTGCTCTGCCCGGCGAACACCATCGCCGCCAGCACAGAGAGACAGGAGGAGGACGACCCGAACCTACTGCCCATAGAGCGAGTGACCATGCCCGCGGACGACGTCAGCGACTTGAGGGACGTGGTCGACGCGATCAACAGACTCTGCGAGACGATGAAGACGTCCGGCTACGAGGAGGCCGAGTACGAGGACGTCGCCGAGTCGAGCTGGCAGGGCGGGGAGGAGGCGGTGGCCGTGGAGGGCGACGAGCCTGTCGCCGAGCTGATCAGTCCCGACGAGGTCGCCGTCGAGAAGGTCGAGACGCATATGGCGGAGCGATGGAGCGACGCCTCCCCGCCCGAAGTGACGGCCACGTCGGACAACGAACCGACTGCCGTGTGCTTCGAGCCGCAAAGCGAGATGTACTACACCGCTTCGGAGGTGTCTCTGCTGTCGGATATCGAGGTGCCGGACAGAGGGCACGACGAGGACGGTGTGAGGGACGACAGGCAGAACGTGATCGCCGGCCACGTGGCCGCCATGAGGGAACGCTTTGAAAGTATGACTCGCGCAAACACCCCCTGCCCCGAACTGGCCCGTTCCCTATCCCCTTCCTTGGACTTGTTTAGGAACGTGACCCCGTCTCCCGATCGTTTGGATTAGTGTTGCATAAGCTAAGGCTCGCGTGGACGATGTTTCGAGACTAATGTGTATGTAGATCTATAATGGTTTAGGATGATATAAAGTGTAACTCTTTTGCAGCGGTTGCTATTCACATTTTTGAAATTTTTAGATGTCTTCTTTTTGTATACGTAATAAGCACGTTGTACTGACTTTCCCTAAACCCCTGTTGTATTATTATACTGAAACGTTTATCTGATCACGTTATTATATTAAACATTAAAAGTTAGTGCCTAAATTTACGATAATATATTTAGTGGTGCCATTCTTCCAGACTTTGTATTAGATTGAGGGTAGATTGTAGGGTACGGTAATTATTATTTTTAGAATTTTCGAGTATTGTGTATTATTCGATTATTACTCTTGTAATTAAAATAAACAAACGTACAAATATATTGGATCATATGTTGGTAGTTAGCGAAAGGGTTGTGATCGTAACTGCGCCCTTTCGCAGTGAAACGAACGGTGACATATCTTATTAGGCATTGAGTAGTTTTAGTTTGGTGAGGTGGCAGTTTTGTATCGGGAATATTTAAATGGAATAGTGTTCTTAGTTCACATGATTATTGTTACAGTTCAATTGTGATTTTTGTAAAGCTCAAATTTTATAGTGTTTACAAACGTTACAAAATAGTAATTAAACCATTCACTTTCACCTTTATTATCTACAGTTCGTCAGACCAAGTAGCTTTATCGCTTAGCTTAGATGCCACTATTCGGGAGTAATGATTTTACGATTATATATACAAATGTACTCTGCGTTAGTTCGTTAATAATAAAAGGTTGCCATATATAGTAGATCTAAGTAAACAAGTAGCAATTCGTTGAGATCAAGCAAGATTTGCCACAAAACATGTTTATTTTGTCAACTATTACTTGTTTTCTTTTTTTTAAACTAGTATCACGTTAATTGTTATTACATACTGTATTACTTATCGAAGTATTGTGGGAGGAGGGTCTCTTGGTGTAATTTTGACGCACGTGTTAATTTAACATTATTTCATTCTATTTAAGTTATTAAACCCATTAAGGACTTTGTTGTATATATTATAATTGTGATTAGTGTAATATTTTAACAATACTTTCTCATGCAAATGTCATCGGGCGTGTGTCGGTCATGTCGTGACATTTTGGGCGCCAATTTAGTAGTGATCGTGTAATATAAACGTGTTATGTATTCAGACGAGACTTTTATCAATTCAATATATGGCTTTATTAAATAAATTTGAGTTTTCTTCTTCGTTGCAGCACTTCTCGGGGCGGACTATCTCATGTGCGTGCTAATTTTGGATAGCCAACTAGTAAACATAATAATGTATTCAGCCCAAAGTATAGTATGTATAGTTGGAGAGATAATGTGATCAACAGTCATGCATATGATATCGAAAGAAAATAACATCAACAGTGATAGAATAATATATTTTATTCTTATAAAGTTTACAGGCAGATACATACATTAGCATGAAAACAAATAATACAATCGTAGTTATAATGATGTGTAACAAGCGGTATCGACATATTACGGAGGGTAGTATACAGTGGCTCTCCAAAATTAGACAACGGGTAACAAATAAAAAGCGAGCATTCAATCCATAGCATTTATTGAGTAAAGTGTCAAAATTCTACAAGATAGGCAAAAACGTCACAACTTCACGTGTGTAGTAAATTAAGAGAAAAAAAAGTTTCAAGGCAGAGATAAATCGTAAACGTATCATACGTTAATCTTACACACATTTGAACACGTGGATTTCGTTTAATATTCCGTTTCTGTCCTCTCAAAGAGTAACAATACACTACCGTAGATACTGAGAGCTCGGTACGTGGGGGGTGGGGGGGAGTCGCGGCCGACGCGGGGGACAGGGGGCCGCCAATCCAACAACGCGAGTTGTGACAGCTTGGGCCCGTGTCACGATACGGAGCCGGCTGCCTCGGGCTGCGGCGGAGGCTCTGTATGGTGGCGCGGGCTCTGGTCGCCTGCGGGCGGTCGCAGGGAACTGCCGGCCCAACCGCGGCCGAGCCGGGCGAACTGCGTCACCTGTCCCCCCGCCGCGCGGCCGACGCTCGCCGCGCGATCCGACCCCGACCGTCATTGGCTGGCCTGAGGGCGCGCAAAACTTGAATGCGTTCCTAATCGCGAGCGTCTAGGCGTCCTTCACATCATACACACGCGCGGAACACGCGAGGAGTTTCCCCTCTCTCTCGCGTTTCCCCCTCGTTCCCGACGACACTTTCATGTTAACTTACGAATGACGTCTCTGTTAGGTTAAGTGCACATAGATTCTATGTTGAGTTTGATGAAGCGAAAAGTCAACGTTTGCACTGGACGGTGCATCAAGTTTTGCGCGACCGAAGGCACCGCCATCCATACACGACATCGAACACAGAACGGAATCGGCGCGTCGTCGCACGTCGAGCGAGAGCCGCCCCCGCTTGCCCCGTCTTACCTGCGCCGTTAGTATCCCGCCACCGCGCGCGTTATGGGGGGGATGCCAAATGCCGTGTAGGGTGGGGGGAGGCACGGCCGGCCACGGTTCAAGCGATGGGCGTGGTAATTGGAACGGGGCGCCTACCTGCCGGCGGCGGCTACCGGTAGCGCGGCTGCAGCAGCCCGGGGAACATGCCCATCGGCATCACGCCGCCCGGGAGCAGCACGCCTGCACACAGACGTTACAGCGCGTCACAGTCGCGCCGCCCCAAGGGCGCAGGGGGCGCGCTCCGACACCAGGGGGGCCCGGCCCGCCCCGCGGCCTCCCCGAGAGGGGCCGAGGCGCGAGCCGAGCCCCGCCGCCTCACATTGAAAACATATCATCATCACACTTTAAAATAACAAAAAATGAAAAACATGAAAAAAGGAAAGGACGAAAAAAAAAAACAACCAAAATAATAATACCTAAGGATATGGAATAATCGTATCCGTACGTCATCATGCACGTTCCTGCTTGCATCCGTGACGGTTCGTGTTGTCATGTGGCGGCGACGACCAATCTTAGCCAACGACTATAACTCACCGAATCTCATGCACATTTGAAAGCGACAAACTACATGTACGTAAATATAATTATGATAATATTAGTGTACCCACCCGTGTTTATCGAGACAATTGTGCCTGTCACATTTAACATGACCACTACTACGAGAGAAATCGAGACAGTAATAAGTAAAGAGCTACTACAGTAAGCAAATCCATTAGAGGAATGTGAAATAAATTTACCGCTCACTTTTCGTTCAGCCGCCGCGCTTGTGCGAATGGGCGCGTCAAAGTCGCGGTTTTAGTCTTGACTTGGTGTTAGGGAGGTGTGAGTGAGACGGGCTATGTGTGATCGTACGAGAGAGAGCGCGACAGAAGTATGCGCCGCTCTGTCAACATCACGCCGTCTCTTTCGTTTTGGTCGGCGGGCGCACCTTAGCCGCTCTTTAGTCTCATGTTGCATCTCACACTTTCGATTCGTAGCCGTGGAAAATAGAAACTAAAGTCGCACAGGAGATTTCATGATTTATTGGAAAAAGAAATGATAAAACGATGACAATTGATCTCTGTTTCGTCCATTTTCCACGCTGATAGGTAAAAGTAATAATAATACGCTTTCATGACAAATTATGAACTCTTAACACAAAAAAAAAACGAGTAGGTCAGTTGACGGAAATACATCTATTATACAGTCTGTTACCCTTTTCCCAAATACTAGCTAATAAATAGGAGTTACCATTGTAAAATGAAAATGACAATCTTTCTAGACCATAAAAATTTTATCTGTACACTTGGACATGAGGCATATGAGTAAAATATTCCAAAAGATTTATTAAACGTCACGTTTGTAAAACGCAATAGTAATAAATGAAAACCTTACAAAGTTTTGTATACAAATGCGAAATTATCTAATCTTAATATGTAAATAAAAATAAACCAAACCTTTCAAGCACACTTAATTTCTCTCAAACCAGCCCACGAACTGGAAGTAAATTGCTGCACTAGATTTCTGGCACAGAACAATGAGAAAATATGCTAAACGGCTCTGATATGTCTTATGCAAACCTTCCTCTGTGTTATAATTAAATTTATGACAATAGACGGCAACATTCACACATTGATGTAGTAAGAAAGGAAAATTAAGATATAAAGGACTTTACAAAAATATCAGTTCACATCATAGGGAATGCAATTGCAGTCTTCTAACTGTCTCCCTTCTTTTATTCATTCCTTGCTTTTGCAAACAATGATCAGAACATATGATATCTGAATAATGTCAAACATCAAAAATACATGAATCACTTAGTGTTAGAGGATTTCATCATAGACAGTTTTTCTTAGTGAAGTATGTAAATGTGTGCTAATACATTTTCATAATATAATTAACTAAGGGAGCTTAATTTTGCAAATGGTCTAAATTTAATTCACCTACAGACCAATTAATTTAAAGCATTTCACAGTATATAAATAGCTCAGTTATTTATGTGACAACATTAAATTTCACTACAATAATGTGCTTTTATTTCCTAACAGAATTTTTATACAATGTTAAAATTATTTTATTAGATAACATGATTATATGAGCGATGTAATCTTATCATTGTGTTCTAGTGTATTAGAAACAAGTCACTAATGTTTTAAAGTTATGTCATTTTGATCAAGTTCACAAAAATGGATGTATAGAAGACTTGTTACTATTACTCTCACAGTGTAATCTAATCACACCTAACTTTAATAATATTATATACTTCTTTATTGAATTTGAAAGTCATGATATTTTATATGTACAATTGGATAAAACATTGGATAGTCATGTCATTTATGAAAGTATTTGGTGACCACTATGAAATTTTACAGTTTGTCATTTACATTTTGAATAAAGAATTTTGACTTTGACTTCATCATAATTCATCATAATCTAAAAAAGCAAAGACAGCCCCAAAAACATCTTTGTATTATTTTGTCAAAAAATTTTCTCTATTCAAAAAAAATTTCAAAATAAGATCCAATAAAAACTTTACCTCATGGGGCAAATTGGATATTATATAACAAATGACATAATTATTCTATCACACACAAACTGTGAAACTTCAAAGAACAGAATAAATACACATAGAACACATTACAATAGAAGAATATTACAAATCATAACAGGGTGAAATAGTCACGACAACAAGAGCCACAGTTCCACATCACTTGAGTCTTAAAATATAACGAACATGACGGAAGGCCTACATGTATTTATTCCGAGGCGGTGGCGTCGCTAGGGGGTTGAGTTAAGTGTCACCTTATGAGGCTGTCACGCGCAGAAAGGCAACACCGTTCAGTCAAAGTCGGGGATCTTGCATACAACTTTTATGCATTGTATCAAAGTTGCACAATGTACAATGAATGAGAATTTGATGAATTATAAGTTTTTTCATTCCGAGTCATTAGGGTAATTATTATTATCCTTTCACTGAGTGCTTCAAAATATACGAAATTTATGCATGAGTACAATAGTTACTAGAAAATGATTTCATCAACTAGTTAAGTTGAATTGTCGCATATATATATATGTTACAAAAACGATACTATCATGGGGGTGACAGGGTTGTCATTAGAGCCACCGTAGCGGCGCCACGGCACAAACACAACGCGGGGTGGCTAACGGTAGTTATAATATGCGGTGTACTGACCGGGCTGGATGGGGCGCATGATGTTGAACTGCGGCATGACGGGCAGCATCACGGGCGGCATGGAGACGGGCACGCCGACGCCCACCCGCACCGGCTGCGGCAGCTGCTGCAGTTGCGGCAGCTGCTGCAATTGCGGCAACTGTTGCAGCTGCGGCAGCATGCCCACCATCTGCTGCATCATGGGCCGCCGCATCGCAGCCTGCTGCCGCGCCGCTGCCACTGCGGCCGACATGTGCGCGGCCACCTGTGGCGAAGCGCAACCTTTCAATGCCCCACCACTGACACATCAGCTCCCCCAACAGACAAGCGACATTCCAACAGCATACGGCATCACATATTGAAATAGCATGTTTCCACATCAGCTAAGATTATCAGACAAAAACACTAAATAAAACCATACCTTGTAGAATTTTAAGATTGTTTCGTTTGTACTTACAAACTGTCAAAGACGAGACACCACAATGTCATTTTATTAAAAAACAATAACACAGAGGTTAGATTGACGATTTATCATATTTAATATTTATATGTTTAATTCATATTCTATGTTACCCATCAAGGCTTGCAATTCTTTATTTACTTACAAATAGAATCGCTTTTGAATATAATCACACCGGATGGTACAGTGATATAGTTTTAACCGATCCATATGAAATGTACACTCAACAGATATTATCTAGTAACAAGGAAATGTGAATAATGAAATTAAATGTGAAGGATGTTTGTGATTGCTACAAATACTAAAAAACATATAGGTTGAAATAATTCAGAGTTTGAAGTAACAAATCATTAACTTTTCTATGACAAATATTTAATATGGTTTAAAAAAAACATGAGATGTTCCACAAAGGTTTATACAATGAATTCTCTATTTTTATTTTAAGTTCATTACATGTAATTGTTTACTGGTATTAGATTAATCTATGAATCTCTAAATCTTAGTTTTTATTTGAAAGTCAACCTTTTATGCTATGTTCCAATTTGAAAGAAGGTTAAAATTTGAGAAAAAAAAAAAATCATGACATAGTGCCTTATTACATTGCCAAAACTTAAGCAACAATGTTTTAAGGTTTAATTTTGAAAATATTAGAACCAATATGATTAACTAGCAATTTCAAAGCATGGGAAAGCAATACTATTTGGCATTCTGGATGAACTGAATCAATACATACATTATTGTTTGTGCCAAAAGTTATCATGAACCTTGAGACTATCTAGATATAATCTAACTAAAAATGAACTATTAATATATAGTTTATATCTGTGTGATAATGGTTAATTTCTATGAGAGATATACTATGTATTGTACAAGAGCAAAATGCTTATTAGTTAGTTTACTGTACATTCATGATGCAAATAAAGTAATAATTGTTATATAATTTAATTAAAAAATACATACCTACTAAATAAAGAGTTTTGTATTTACGTTATATCATTTTATCTAAGATGTAGCTAAAATTGTCTTAATTTTAGTGGTATAGTTCAAAGTGTTTAAGTCCAATTTTTCATATACTTATATTAACTTCATTAACATTCTATTTGTTACCTTTCTTTAGTCTGTATGTATGCGTCAATCTCTCTGTAGTGTTGGTTATCTCAGGCTTAGAGTATAAACTATTATTATATATTATTAAAATTGCAACGATTTTTACGTAATTAATCATAAATGTTTTGATGTACCGTTTGATAATAAAAGAAAGAAATATCCGACCGTAGGGTGAGAGTATCCGGTACCACGGGGGATGTCTCACACGGATAGGAGGTAGGGTACTCACCTCGGCTTGGCTTGTGCTTGCCGAGATCATGGCCGCAACGGACGTGGGCACCGTTAGGGGCGCGTCTGGCTTAGGTTTTGGACGGTACTTAGCGTTCCTCGCTCTGATCTCCTCGAGTGAAACGTCCTCTGGCGGGTGGACGATCTTCGATCCCGCCCCGGTCGCCGTGACCAGCGGGCACGAGTTCGCGGCGGGGAGCTTCACTTCGCCGTTCTCCTTGTGCTCGGATGAACCGGATGCCGTGGAGGTCGTCGGTGGCGCGCTTATCGTCGCGTTACTAGAGTGAAATGAAAACTTTTAAAATGTGACACCGGACCTACTCTCTGAAACATTAGCACCAATATCAATTGTTTGTAAAGTTGTTTCAATAACCCATTAGACAAACAAAATTTAATGCTGTTTGACCATTAACTGTCTAGACTCCGAGTGTGGTTGTTAAAACTGAACTCAAGTAAAGTTAGCTCAGTGGATAAAGTGTAAACAAAAAACACATATTTTCTGACCTAAAATCTAATGTGCCTTATGACTTAGATAAACTTCAGAACAACAGAATAGAACCTACCATAATAAGACACTTCTAAACTTATTTTAATGGATTCTAAAAATATTTTAGTCTAGAAATGCCAAGTAAATTTCTCTATATAACTTTTAATCTTTCTCTTAGCTTTAATGCTTAACAAACCCACGAAATAATTTCTACTTACCATAGATCCCATAGATCGAGAAATAAGTTCTTAGTTGTATACAGGACCACTTTGGCATTCTTCAACTTATATTTTTAAAGCAGAGAGACAAATTAATGCTCATGGACAAATAACTTTTTGTGATGTAATTTTTTCTTTTACTACACACAAAGTTGTTTATAATTAGGAAACATACAGCAAGTGGTTCTATGGAAAGTTTTCAGTGATGATGAATGATCATGTTAAACTGTATGTGTATTAACAAATCATTGCATTAGTGAAAAAACATGTTTAAAGCATTTAACAAATATGAAATGATGTAAATTTTAGACCCGATATTGCATGTTTGCTTTTGAGTAGTCTAGTAGTTTTGTAATGTTATCTCAGGAAAACAATTTAAAATATTTTATTTTTATAAAATACTGATAATAAACATCAATAGAACTTAATTGTGTTAAAAAATAGATTTGTCCTTTGCTATTAATTAAATATCTATATATGTTTAGAAAAAAGAAGAAATTGATGGAATGTGTTTAATATTATGATTGTTAATTATTATTATTATTGATTGATTGCATTACATATATATTAGTAAACTATCTGTTTTATTGTTAAAATAATTAATTCATTAACTTAACTGCTTGACTGTGTTAAACAGACAAGCAATTAAGTTAATGAATAGGTTAGTAAATTTTAATACAATATTTTATCTAAATTAATATCCAAATAAGAAAAATTAATTACTCTAATTAAAATTAGAATTTTCAACAATAATGAAAATACACTCAAAGTATCCCTAATTTGCAATAGCCAAAAATAGGTTCCACAGAGAAGGCACAGATAATGTTTGACATTTCTTAGTTAATATTTGTGGTAGGTAGCTAGGATTTATTGGTGATATTACAAGACAATAATATTGATAATGGTCCATTAGACAATAATCTCATGATGAAGATATGTTTAGAAACTACTTACATAATGATATTGGTGAGAAATTTTGATGCTAACTTGTGCTGCCAATTTGGAATTTGCAATTTCTGCACATAAGTGTATAATACACTGATGTTTAAAATAAACTTTACATTACATTTATTCTCTTTATAACGTCAGATTCTTATAAATTTGTCACACATAATTTTAAACAAATGAAAAAAAAAGTCAAAACATGTAATGCTGGGTTCATTACCTCTAATATATTGAAAAAGAAATTTAGGGGTATGTGGTGGCATTTTAGGAGTATGTTCCAGTTTAAGATGCTTACATTGCTATGAAATTAAAAAAAAAAAAGTATTACCTATATGCAGGGAAAGTGGGTTTACTAGGCGTTGATGTTGGCACACTTGCTGCCGGGAAGAGTGGCCTCATCCCAGGCATCATCATCCTGTAATAGTCATGTACACTACATCAGCTTTTTAACAGTCCGTTGCCAGATATAGGCTTGAGTGAAATATACAAGATTTGCCATAATCACTTTGCACAACACAAATCTACAAATGCAGTACCAAATACCAACAAATTATCAATGTGATACTATATAGTATTATCACAGGTTTGTAATAAGCAATATTCATACTAAATATTCCATGCAATAACAATGAGAACATTAAAGTGCATGCCATGGTGAGAACATAAAGTGCTGGTACTGCATTCAATAACTTTGTCCTATGCATTGGAATTATAGCAAACCCTCCCACTAGGGGAACTAAATTTACACATTAAATTAGTCCCAGTATCTCTCACCTAGGAGCTTGCATAAAAGGTGGCATCATGTGGTTCATGGGCATTGCATGCCCAGGGTACATGCCAGGGGGTGCTGGTGCCATCGGCGTAGGTAAGATACCTGGAGTCACTGTTGATGGACCTGCTCCTAGCTGTTGATACAATTGTATTTTTAAACTCAATTTCTTGACATTGACTACTTTATTATGATTTTGAAAAATTACAACTTAACAGAGGAGCATAAATTAGCTTTTACACTACATGTATACTATATTCATAAAAATAATCCTTGCACAATTGGCACTAAATATTTCTAAATTATGAGAATTATTTATATGTAGTTGTATCTCATGAAATAATTTTAAAGAATTACAAAAATTATCACTGGATTTTGTTTATTTAGTTAATGGGCAGATTTTTGTTTATGTTTAACTGAAACATATTTGGATTAACATAAAATAATAAGTATAACAATAATTACCAGTGCTGGTGTGGCTTTTTTCTTAGCGGCGGGCTCATCATCATCACTGTCTGACCCTTTGCCTCCTCCTAAATCATTCAAGATTCAGTACAAATGGGCAATTTAAATATTATACTCAACAGACATACCTTTATTTACTGGAACACTAAGTAAATCTATACACCAATAAACATCTATCGCTACAGTGTCCCAAGCAAAATTTAAAAAATATATATATTTGTACATACATTATGATCCGTAAGACACTGCTGAAGGTGAAACAGAATGTTTTTATACCTGTTTTTTGCTTCTCATGCTCCTTGATATCTTCTGGTGGTATACCTTCCATACCATATATTTCTATTTCTATATTAGACCTATTTGGTAACGAATTTGGAACTTTGTCTATGGCTTCCTTGTGTACCTAAAAAATAGAAAGGAATCATGATCATCTGTTATATACAGGAAACCGATTAAAAAGCCAGACATTATGAGATTACTTTTATTGGAGCGAAATTAGGCACGTCTGCTCAACATAGAATAAAAATATCTCGACCTATAACCGTGTGTGATAAAAAGAGTAGAACGTAGACAAGACGTGGGCGGGCGGGGCAAGTGCCAAGTTACCAGAGCTAGCGTACCTGCATACAATGGATCGACAGTCCGGGGCCCGTGTACAATTTCTTGTGGCATATGTGGCATTTAAAATGTTTCGCCTTTTGATGTTGAATCAGAATCTTTTCGTCGTCGAATTCTCTATTACAGTACCTGCATTATGTGCTAAGGAATTTATTTCAATAAATACAAAAAGCATAAAGTAAATATTACGAAATCAGGTCAATTAGACATCGCGAAGGTCACATGCGTTGGGTAAATGTAATCCAAATCTTGTTTGTAAAGGATACCAGCACCACGGTTTTGATGCCTTCTTCTTCTTCCTACCCATTTTATAACAACAAATTCACTAAACAACACTAATAAATTAGAAAAACTTAATAATTAATTAAATATCTTAACTTAAATATCACAGATTTTACTAAGTAAACTAAAACCTCAAGTAATAACGCAAATGATAAACGCCACGCAAAATGGCGACCAAAATGCTGTAAGGTATGAATGTAATGAATTAGGGATGATCAATATTTATCGATGTCAATAAAACATCGATATTACTCATATAATATCGATATTGTTAAGATTCACAATACATAAATTATGAAAAATATGATCTTAAGAATAGATAATAAAGGGGACATTATTTCTATCTTATTTATTAAACGCTAAAAGCAGACTCAATAAATTAAATTAATTCAGTTTAGAAGTGATAACCATTGCTTCTAAGAAAATTGTTAATGTATAAGAGTGGTATACCAATTAACAGAAGAATATATAAAAATAAATCATTTTAAATATGTCATAATAGTCTTAAATTAAATATATGTCATATTGAGTTGTTAATATAACAAGAAACCTAAAGAATATTTTATTCTTCTTTTATTAGATATCGATTTTCTTTCATGTTTTCGAATATTGCTTTACGAAATATATACCTGAAACCGATTTTTTGAATAGCTCGTTAAAAATTGAAAATAATAATTAATATTACCATATTTTTTATAACTTAATATGTGTGTATTTTATAACTTATATGTAAGACTTATCTTAACTTTATGTTTAATACTTTATTTATTTATTTATTTATTAACACTTCTGCACAAAAAAACATAATGTACAAGGCGGACTTAATGCCAAAGGCATT
>DWHQ01000175.1:0-16884 GCA_018247955.1 Eurytides marcellus marcellus | reverse complement strand
ATATATAAGAAAACGAAGAAGTTTAACAAATATATAAGGTTTATCGATAGAAAAGTCCCGCAGATATAACATTTATAAGAAACGTAAATCAAAAAGAAATATAGTAAAGTAAACAAAATAATATTAAACACAAACGGTAAACGAGTCGAGTATATGATAATCGGATAATGAGAAACTATATTTTAAATTTAGTGATGATCAATTATCGAAAGTTATGTATGAAAATATAAACAGATAAAGTGATAAAGTAATAGTAGGATTTTCTAAATACGGTAATAAAATAATAAAAAAAAATGCTTGTATAGTCAGGAGGACAAAAAAATCTACCGTTTGTCGTTTGGTGTTTCTGTAAAGTCAGAGACAGAAACACCCACCAAAGTCGACTACGCTATAAGTTTGATTGGACGGAGTCGGTGAGTAATATTGAATTTGGATACAAGCCTTTCGGAGGAGGTGAATTTTTTGACTTTCACTCGGTCATCTGGGACATATCTATATGCGACCTCGAGTAGGGTTACCGCTACTTAATTTCGATTCAAATTTTTCCCACATCGCTTCAATGTTATAATAAATTAAAACCAGCCTGTAAATTAATTTTATTTAAAATGAATTCGACTTACGATATTCGTGTGTTACATTTACCTGCTAAATTTTTACGTAGATTTGTTGCAATTTAAGATTACGGAAGAAAGTATTAAAACGCAGTAAAATTATTTATTAAATAGTTTAATTTTTTTTTACCAAAATACACAATCTAAATCATTGAGTAACTGTTAAACAATTTGACAGATAGAAGTCGCACTCTTTTATATAAGTAACGATGAAATTTTATAAGATCTCTAGAACTACATTGAGTATAACAATTAATTAAAGTTAAAGTTTAATTACTTTACGACTATTATCCCTTACTAACACGGACTTCAAACCCGTGAAAAGGCTGATTGATAAAATCGTGTTATTCCTAAAAAATATAATAGCTGACGAGCTGACTTGTCTGGTTAGCGCGACAAAATATAAAAAACATTGTTAGTAACAGTTTTAAGATCTTATCTTTAGTGCAAGTAAATATTCAACATTTACGCGGTTTATTGCTATGCGCGTTTATACATTTTTATTTAAAATTGTTTTGTACAGAATGTCGAATTCTTTCGAATGGAGGAGACAATGATGCCTTTCGAAATAAGCCCAGCGGAATGGTCAGCCCTACTTACGGCGGGTTTCGGTCAGCGGGTGGCCTCGGTTGCCTTGTGGAGTGAAAGCTCTGTGCAGTCCACCACTTGGAATCCCGAGTGCAACGACAGCGCGTTCGTTACGTCACAACCAGCTGTATTCTGACTCTGTGGGACCTTAAATTATGACGTTTTCCGTTTCGTAAACTCAGCTCATTTAAAATTATGTTCATTATCACCTTAAATTATATTTTTTCGTGTTTAGTAGTTTTCTACAGTAATAGGTACACATTTACTTTGGTATGGAACTTTATCTTAAGTTCTTTCATGATATGTTATCTAATAATGTAGATAAATGAGAGACATTGTATTGAATTTATCAAGCTACTCTACATGTAACATTGCTTTATAAAATTAAAATAGTAATTAAGCGCTACATAATAACTACTTAAATTTGAAGATTGCATTTTAGTTGGTTATAACTTTCGAAATTTAAAAATAAACACGAAATTGCATTACATAATCATACATGTAAAGCGTTTGAATGTGAATCAGTGGCATGTAGTTGACTCGATTATTTGAAGCTATTATAAAATTTCAGCTCTATCATATTCCGTCCTTACAAAAGACATAAACGCGCTCCGGTCAGTTTCTTTTTTCCTTATTATTGTCGTTCGTTAAAAAGTATGAAGAGAAGTTGTGCGAGTGCTACTAATTATTCAATAAAAAGTATTTCCGGAATTATTATCACGTCGACGTGACTCTGTTCCGTGACGAACAATAACGCGAGTCGTCGGAAATTTTCAATATAATTAAAACGCAATTTATTTATGCATTTTAATATAAACGTAACTGTCAATTTCGGTAAATCTACTCAAAGTCGATAACATGTCATTACGGTGTTATAATGATATATATGTTTTCGTTTGTTATCCTTCAAGTCTTCTTGTCGGAGTGGCAAAAAATGAACACTTTAAATAAGTATCAATTTTATACACATTTATCAACAACCTTAAATCCTAAGGCCACGACCATTTTCAGACAAATAAAAAAATTTTCAGACAAACAGTTTCTTTGACGTTGTCGTATTAGATATATTTTAAGTTCATTGCAAAACTGGATAGATAAGCAATAAGTTTTAAAAAACTGCAAAAAAACTTACATTCATGACATATACACAAACAGTTTGTCAATGGTCAGTGAGTCAATAAGTGGTCAGTACGCCGTTAATTAAGTGGCCAAATTAATGAAATTAATGAATCAATGATCCTGGAATTCATTTATTCGTCCATTAAACGCTCGACTCTTAATATAAAGAGATCAAATTATAAGAATTTAAAGTAAAATTGAATAATAAATAGTTTTAAAGATATACTGCTTTCAAGGGTCTCATTTAATACACATATACATTTAATCACTATTATTTTTTTCAGTGTAGTAAAAATCGTAAAGCGAAATTTTAATTGAAGCTAAAATATTAAGATTATTTGAGGTAAAGTAATATTGCAGTTTTATTAAATCAATTAAATGCTGTTGACCCGTTTTGCGTAGTTTCTAAGCTATTGGCTTCGTCGTCGCAGGTCGTGGGTTTGATTTCCACCCGGGAAAATATTTGTACAAACTACAGATAATTGTCCCGGATCTGGGCGGTAGTGCATGTTAAATTAAAAGTTAAAAGCCCTTGTAACTCAAGATATTTTTTAACACAAGATAACTTTAAATATTGGACGAAATTCAAACATGGTTACGGTAGAAAGCGTTATTTGCTTCAATACCGAAGTGGTCAGAAAGTTGTTTCGTAATACGTCCACGTAACGTTGATGAAGTCAATACGTAAAAATTATCGAGTAACACCGCTCAGTTGGTAGTAAAAAAGCAAAACACAACACTTATTAAATAATTAGCGTTAAGTTTGGCTGCATATAAAAGATGTTACTTTAATATGAACGCTTAAATTACATAACATACTTGCATATGTTATAATGAATGCCGAAACGAATAAACGTTAATTGAAAAGTGTCTTGTGTAGAGTCATGGTATTTTTAGTCGGTAGTTAGGTTGGTACCACTGTCAGTTATTCTACCGCCAATCTGTATTGTGTAAGAACTATTGTTTCGGTTTGAAGGGCAATATTACCAACGTGGTTGCTGGACATAGAGTTGGGCTATTATAGGCTAATACTCGTATCTCTGGTTGAATATATGTATTTCTATGACAGCGTTGTTATGGCCAAGTTTGTTGCTTACCATTAGGCGCACGACTTCCTTGTCTCCTCATTTAATATTTAAAAAAAAAACATAAAGGCAATTTGACAGTGACGTTTCATTTGAGTGAATCTCAAAAAAATGTTTATTTAAATGCGACAAATTTCATCTTAAATGAAAATCTCAAACGGCACAAGATTTTTTAACTGGTGGAAGGTTACTAAGAATTTTTATTATTTATGATTACTTACTTAAACTTGACATAGTTTTAATTTTTAAAAAGTTGTATTAAGTTTGGGCACAGAAATATGTTTTTTAATGTTGCTCCTTGTCTCGTAGATTTCTTTTTTCTTTTTTTAATTTGTATAATGTTGATAATGAAGATTTATTTTATCGAGGTTTTCGAATCGCTAAATACATACCAATAGGGTTGTCCATTTTTTCGTTTTGTAAAAGTTTATTTGTATTTACTTAAATGGTATTAAATGAGGTATAATATTTAGAGACACGAAAAACACCGCTTTGAGATTAAAAAAAAAATACCAAAACAAAATTACTTATAAGATATAACAATATATAATAAAAATTTAAAAGCAAGGGAGTACCCTTGTTTTTATTTTTCTGGACATAGACAAAGAAAGTGTTAGTTATACACAAATGAACCAAAAAATTAATGATTTATAAATTGACACGACAACGTGAAGTTATTTTTATTTAATTGGGCTAATACTTTAAAGTTAACGAGTCTTATAAAAGACAGTTTAGAGAAAAGAAAAAAAAAAACGACACGATACAATAAATGTTATGTTCTAAAATTTGATTTCTTTCAGTTGTTACAAAACGAGTAACAAAGTACGCGGTCATTTGGGATATACAGTTGTCTCTATTTACATAATTACAAAAAAGATCTGTAAAGTATCTTTGTAGGCCGACGCCCTGTAAGTGTGTCGAGAATTGTATAACAATAAGAGGGATTTATTACTTTAAAAAAATAGGTATTCGTAGATCTCCTTTTATTTAATGTTCTTATTTCATCTGCACATTTATAGTAATTTACATTATGTCAATTCAATCATACTTTAGAGACCCAAATAGCTAACGTTTTATAGACGGAATAATACTATCTATAAAATATTAAATAACCTAACGAAATTGTTGACAAAGTAAGACGCACAGCTAATTCTCATATATCCTAGCATAATATTGATTATGTCAGAATTCAAAAGTATGTCATATAAACGAGTTAATAGCTTGTTTTTATTGATGATTGAACAAAAGCGCTTTCTAGAAAAATCACAATAATATACGAACAATTCTTGAGTTCTAGAACAAATTAAATATTTATTTAAGATAAAAACATTATAGAACATCGACAGTAATACTAACATAATAATGTCGTCCCGACCGATTCTGCTCACGGTGGCAGATCTACAAGAGATCAGCCAACTGCGCGGTGCACAAGCGTTTGCGCAGTCACAGGTGCTCTCACGCTTCCTTTACTCTCATAGCCCGATGAGGCGGATAGTGGATATGTCGACCGTACCCACCTTTTAAGAGTTAGTAGAAATACGTCTATTGTTTTATTCACCAAATTAGGGAAAAATCTAACCTTATTTCAAAAGCAATCTAAGTAAAGTAGTTATATTAAATCATCATCAAGCATCAGTGAATAACGAGAGCGTTCATATTTAATATTGTCCATTAGACGTTCCTGAGATTTAATAAGCGAAAAGTAAAAGATAAAGATTGAAGACGTTTACAAAGACTTTTCCGATATTGCTGCGTGTCTATGGGCTGGAATAATCTGTTACTATCAATTGAGTCACTTCGTAGTATTTGGCTGGTCTAATGCGCCATGTGGTAGTGGCAACGTTGGTAAACAATAGTAGGCACGATTAGATGCAATTAATATGCCGTTAGGAGACGAATAACGCCGAACGATATATACGAACAGCCGCACTTGGTTTACGCTGACCGTTACACAGTGTTGCCAGCAGACTTTCGTAAAGACAAAGCTATTGATAAATATATCACGTATGTACGTACTCGACGTTTCATCATCGTCGCCGTTGGTGAGCGGCGCGGCAATTGTTTCGCGCCTTGAATTCGAATGTGGAACTCTTTTTGCCGCGCTCTTGCGGAATCTTATTGCGCGCGACCAAAAGATATGCCGAAGAAAAATATAATAGCACGAGGGATGTAGACATATGTGCCGTGAGATTCGATTGTTTTCGCAACAATGACGATAAAATATAGACAATACCGATACCGCAGACCGCCGATTTATCGATTATAGTACGAAATTACCGCGATGTTTTTCTATTGTCTTAATATGGATACTATTTATGTTGTAGCAGAACAATGAATGCTGATTGTTCTTTAAAGCGATCCATTCTTAATCGTTCATCTACATATTCGTAGAAGATAATTCGTCCGTATTTTTTGATCTTAAATGGAAACGTATTCACTTTATTGTTCTTTCACGGTAGTAATCTTTGCAACTGTAGTTAAGTGAATAGGCACCGAAGCATGATACTCAAATGGTCGGATTATTTTGATATAGTCGAAAGAAAAAGGGAAAGAAGTATCAGAAAAGGGTTTTAATTTCGGATAAAAATATACATATGTATGAATCTACCTGGATCAGTTGTTACATTTTATAATATGTATTTAATTTAATTATGACAAGAGTTTAGCAGCGAAAGAGAAAATGGCAAGATTTGATCACAGTTTACTTAAAACTTCATAAAATTTTGATTTGTAAACAACTGAAAAATAATCTATAAATATTACTTGTGTCCATCACCATTACTTTTGCCTGTTAAATTTTAGCTACTTTTTAAATTTTGGCCGGTTATACTCAGCTTATTTGCTTCAGTATTTCAATTCAATACGTTGTAAAAGTCGTGTTTGTAGATTCAATTACTATTATGTCGTTTTGTATTAGATTTATAATTGGTACAGAATTAACTACTTGAGATAATTTTACTGAATGCAATCACAGATATAACAAGCAATGTCGCTTGTGAGAAATTCAACTTTTGTTTCCGCACTGCTATTTCTGATAGTTGTAAGAATTTTTTTTTTTAATTTTAATATGAAATTAAAATATTGAACATGTGTTTAATTTTTAAAAACATTACAGAAAAATGTCACTGGATTATTTTTAAGGGCTCACGAATATCAAATCGAACCGAATTATAATGATAACTTTGCTCATGAGGATGAAGAGCCAATTGTGGTGATTGTCATAAATGATGTGAGAATTATCAATTATCTTATACTAATTTTTATTTATATTATGAAATAGGTGAACCAGTAGACGTTCCTGCCTTTTACCGAACTGTAGACGTACTAAATTGAGTCAGTTTTCAAATTAGAGTAAACGACACGATTAGCGGTAGAATAAACAAAGTTACCCGAGGCGGGGTCGTAACTCTCTGGGTGTACATGTTTCCATGATAACATGTTTGTGTAAACCCATGTAAGACAGGGATAATTGTCAAAGCAGTAGGCATGTTTTTTAAAGGAAGAAAATAAATAGTGCCAGTGGTTTCATGTTTTTGAAAACCCGTGCAATACTATTCATCAAAGCATAAGACCTTTTATTTTTCTTTAACTTGATTAATGACAGGTATTGAGTAGACTGACGAGTCAATTCTTTGGTAAACACTAAACAATTGCAGTTCGATTCGGTACGTTTTGAATGCCGTTCACATATCGGCGTAGAAGATGCTTAAGTGTTTTATCTTTAGCCGAAAATTCCCATACTTGACAACTCACGCATGTCCTCATATGTGACCCTGCAGTTATATGCAGTATAAGGTCTCATTTCCAACTCATGGAAACTAAGTACGGTTTGAAATACCGATAACCTTAAGAACAAACATCGGTCTTCATAAGATATTAGATTCTTAGAAAGTGAAAATGTTTCATTTTTCTTACGCCCCTAAAGGGACGAGCTAGTTTCTGGATTCACTTGTATGTAAAGAATTGAAGTTAAGTTTACTCAATGTGTAACATCTGCCTACAGGATTAAGGATTGTCTAGTTCTAATTTTTGTGAATCGGAAATCCTCATTAATATCCTCACTAAAATTATAACTCTGAAAATATTTCTTATTCGTTTGTCCTTCTTTCACACTGCAACTAGGCAATTATTATCATTTGAAAAAAATAATCCGGAATCCACGTGAGTGATACCGCGGGAAAAGCTTAGGTTTAGTTGCTTACTTGTACCTATTACCCCTATCACCCCTAATCGTAAACTACTATCTGTGCTTACAGGACAGCAGAAACGACTATAGAAATTTGATTTTAAGAGCAAACGATAATAAAGATTTGAAGGCCGACTTAAAACGACATAAATCACCTACTACTGGCAAGTTAAAAGAACCGAGGAAAGAAGTCTTGGATTCGATCGAAGACGAAAGTGATAGAAATGCAATTGGCAAGGGAGATTTTGACGGTTTGAAGTTGACACGTCATCAAAAGTCCATGTTGAGGAAGAAATGGCGGGCGTCGTGCGACAAAAAGGCGGCGAAAACGTGCAAGAAGGCTTGCAAGATGGCGGTGAAAAATGTCTGCCGCGCTTACCGTTGCAAAAGTAGTTTGCGCAGACGTTTCAACAAAGAATGCAAAGATAGTTGTAAGTCGAAATTTTTAGGTACGCAAGCGACAAGTAGCGATTCGGATTAGGATTGAATTGTTGAATAAAAATAAATATGTATGTTATTTGTTTATCAAAGAACCGAATGCTATTATTTGGGAGTAAACAATATGTTAAAATGCCACGTTGGAGATTTTATAGTAGTTTATTACAAGTGTTGAGTGCCGACATCAAGAGCGAGCATGTCCATATCATACGTTATCTTAATAATAATTTAAAGACGGTTTCAAATTGTAAGACAAAAAAAAAGGGAAAAAGATTCAGATTTAAAAAAAATTGGTTGTCATCTATCAGATAAAGAAAGTTACAATTTATAATACAACTAATACGGACTGACTATTCAAACGCGTTACAGTCTCCGTTGTCGCAAGCAGTTGTTTAAATCAAATTGTTTAGATTTATAGAAATTGGGCCAATGGGCCAGCCAATTAAGCCGGGCGGGCCGCAGTTCGAGTATAAATGTAGTAGCGTCATTGTCCTTTAAACCTGATTACAATAGTGATTACACATTACTGCTTAGAGTTAGAATAATGCAGTTGTAATACCTCATGCGAACTCTGCAAGCGTTCTACCACGTAGAAAGTGTACTGCTTTTGTGAAGGAGTTAATCTCAATGAAGGAAATGCAATCATGATTTCATTAAGGTGAAGGAATTTGCGCTAGTAGGTAGAGTAAACAGAAAAAAAAATAAAAGGATAAATAAATAAAACCATTGGGAACATTATAATCTGTATTTATTATATAATACATCAATAGAATACAATTTGTATAACTGTGATAATAACTTGTTAATGCTTCACATAATCATCGAAAAATTCATTGAATACAAAAAAAAATTATCAATGCCAACAAACAACCGAGTTAACGCTACTCTTACAGACTATTTTATAAACAGACCCAAAAAGGGCGGGATTTACGATTTTAATTATCTGTGGTAATTGTCAACGTATCCTTTTGTTTTTTTTTTTATTGCACCCCATTTGGAAGACTGAAAATTACTTACAATTTTAAACGTTTTCAGCCAGAAACGAAATATAAAAAGGTAGTAATTTGTTTTTTAAAAAGGATTTGTGTGGTTATTTTTAAAAACATATACATTCTTATATTACATACTAATACTTTCGGGGACGGAATGTGGAAAGAAAATGTACAAAGGTATATATAAAAGAAAAAAATGTTTTTTTTTTCCTGTTAATATTCCCGACTTATAACGAATTTGTTACCAGCTTAAATAATTATATAATTGTGACGTTTCACTTAGATTAAGTAACTACGCATTAAATACTACGATATATTTTTCTTTTCGTTTTCACAACCGAAAAACGAAATACATTTTTTTTCGTTCATTAAATAGACTTGACTGGAATGTCAAATGGAATTTAAATTATATAAGGCACATATTCTCGTTACAATTTAAGATCTTTTTTAAATATAAGTACATAATAAATCTGGCACTATCAATATCTTTACGTAAAATAATAAACATTTCGAAAATTCTTCGACTTACCGCTTCATTAATGCCATAATGCCACAAGCGTCTAGAAATTTCTGTACAGAAATTTGAATATACATATACGTACGACAACAATATATATTACGTCGGAATGGAATGAATAGAAGTTGCCACTTTTTTTGTTTAATCACCAATATGACAATACTCCAGTATTGCCATATCAAAAATATTCCAATATCGCTCTAGATTCACAACTTTCAATAAATCTCAAAGTCCGAATATTTAAATAGAAAAGAATTATGTACAGTAGAGTTATGGTGTGTGAGGTAAAAAAAATAGTACATTACGTTATCTTTCTTCCATAAGTCTTTGACAATTGAATTACTCCAACGAAAAGAAAAGAGTTTGTGAATTGAATTTTGTTAATGTCTCTCACATTAACAAAAGCTAATCAATTGATGAAAAGTATTCATACGATGTTTGTTTTGGTAAAGCATAGAGGTTATTCTAAAATAATCTAGCTTAGATATTTTTTACTAAAAAATTCTAAGGAATTTTCTAATTTTCTTTTAAAATTTTCTGAAAACTATCACAAAGAGACACACAACTACACAAAAGAGAAAAATCAATATTTTCAATATAGTCAGAGCGATGTAGCAGAAATAAGAAACTAAAGTAGTCTATGTCGGAATATAGACTTTTCTATCTACTGTTTCGCAGAATTTAGTAGCTGATATTCATGCTAGAGCTATATTTAACTGAATTCGGAAAGATGAAAGATAAAATTCTGTATCGAAATATAGACTTTTTTACTCTACTGTATACCATATTACTGGTACGACAAAATCTTTTTAAATATTGTAGAAAAAGAAAAAAATTGAACCCAATGTTCCGAGTGTCTGATAAAAAAAAAGGCCTAAGTTCTACAACAAACCACCGCTGGGACTTTTAGAGCTAGACTTTATGATAGACGTGACTGAAATGTTGCCTGAACTGCCGCTTAGACTGGGCGGCGGGGATCGCGGCAGGGAGAATCCCCTATCCGACAGATTCTCCTGACTCAGGGACTTGACCGACGCGAAAACTGGTATCTTGGACGACACGGGAGCGGCCTTTTGCTTGTCCGACAGCTTCTCCGACAGTTTGACAGGGATGCTGCTGGGCTTGGCCGATATCGCCGGCTTCTGATTGGACACCTGCTCGGTGGACCTCAAAGCTAACTGGTCCAGCTGCGACAGCCTCCTGTTCTCTAGATCCGTGCTGGTAACTATGGTGCCTTTGGGCGATTCGTATGTCGCCGTGCGGAACTTGATGTGGCTATTTCTCGGCAGATCGAAATCGGAATGCCTTTTCTTTGGTTCGCTCTTCGCCGGTTTCCTCTCGTTCAGCTGTTTCGCCGTGTGCTGTCTCTCGTTCAGTATGAAGTCGTTTAGCAGCTCGACGTCCAGCTCGTAGGATAGCATGGGCTCTTCGTACGCCGGTGCTCTCTGTCTGCTTGATATCTTGTCTTTGCTTGGCTGACTGTCCTCTTTCTTCTTGATTTTTTCGGTACGCGGTGTGACCACTTGGATCTCTGTTATGTGCTTCTGTCTGGTGTCGTCGTCCGCGTGTTTGTCTATGGGCATCAGGGCGGGGTTTATTGAGTACCTGGTTTTGGAGATTTCGCTAGAGTCCGCGCTGATAGTGCGCTCGTCCGCCAAATCCTGGATGATTCTAATCCCCATTTGGGATAGTTCCTCTGGAGTTTTCTGCGCCATGAAGCTCGGGTCGTTCTGTAGCTTCTCCATCAGAGCTTTCGCTTGTTTCTCGTCCATTTCTGTCGTATTTAGTATTATTGTTTCGGTTTTGGTGTAAGACGGCTCCTCTGACGTGAAATGGATGTTGGGGTTCTGCCGTTTGATCTGTTCCAGGAATTTCCTGTCGATTTCTTTCACGTCTCCCTCTTCCAAATTCAATTCGTCGATGTTAGCAGTGCCCCTTGCTATGCCGAAGGAGATTTGCTCAACTTGCAACGGCGCCTCGGTTTTGGTAGTGAAGTACTGTGTCGATATCTTCTCTACGTTCTGCGTGATCACTTTGTTGCCGAATTCGTCTTCTGTCACGTTGACCGTGACCGTTTTTTGAACCGGCTCTTGGGTCATCGTTAGAGACACGCTCCCCGGTTCCATATATAATGTGCGGCTTTCTTTATGTTCGGTTCGGTTCTTCGTCCCCTCTATCACGTCCGGGACTATTCTCATTGTCGGTTCGCCGATCTCTATGGATTTCGTGTAGGATTTTCGGTTTGATTCGTCAGCGTTTTTCTCGCTGGTCGATATGGTGACCACGTTGTTGGTCCTATCTCTATCTTCTTTGGTTTCAGACCACTGTGCGCTTTCTTGGGGCGGTTTGGCGATTTTCATGCTGTTGTTGTTAGAACCGACTCGGATATTGCTGACAAACTCGTCGTACTCTTTATGTTTGGGCTCGGATGCCTTCAAATCGAAGTTTACAATGTCCGGCTGATGCATGGATTTGTATGAGTCTGTGAGAGACTCCTTCTCTCTACTAGTGGTTGCCTCTTGTCTCGTTTGGTCGATATGAACGTTGAATATGGGATTTTTGGCTAGCAGTTTCTTCATCATGTCGGATTTCGGCCTTTCTAGACTGTTCGCGTACGTGTTGCGCGACATTTTCATATCGTCCGGAATGTTGGTGTCGTAGCTCATGTTGATTTTCTCCTCGTATTTAATGGGTGAGGTTTTATTTTCGCCAATAGCTTGGGCTTCTTGGTTCTCCAACGAGCTCATGCCGCTGCCGTCTGAGGTAGATTTGGCGAATTCCGAGACTAGTTTAAAATGGACTTTTAAGTTTTCGTCCATTATCCGTCTGGCTAAATGGTCTGAGGTCTCATGGCCTCCCTCTTGTAACGTCTCCATTTCTTTGCTTATCGCTTTTCTAGATGTTTCTCTTGTCTCTTTATCCGATTCTATGGAGCTGGTGGATCCTTTGACTATCGCGTCTTCCAAATTGCCGAATTCCGAAGCTTTCTTCAGTCGGTTCCTCTGGAAAGTGTTCAGACCCTCGATTGCGGACGTCTTGGCTATGTTCAAACTTAATCTAGGCTCCTTCTGTTTGGACAGAACAGTTCTTTCCTGATCAGTCATATCAGGTGCATCGCCCGTTGCGGAATCGAAGAACGTAGTTTCCACTACGGACATCGCTTTTCGTTTCTTCGGCGATAGAGTTTCTTGTATTTCGTCGTCCGCCGATATGTCCAAGCTTTGTGCCCGCTCCAAAGTTCCCGTGGAGGGTTTGTTGGTTTTCACTCTGAGTTCGAATCTCGACAGATCGCCTAACGAAGCCGCTTTTCTTTCGTTGTCATCTAGCAACGATGCATCGTCAGCGGAGTTGGCCGTCTCGTTCAAGGGTGAACTGTGTATGGTTATGTCACTATTGTTCAATTCAATGGTGGTCGAGCCCTTTTCGCTTCTTTCGCTGTTATTGAGAGACACGACGGATTGGACGTCTTGGTTCGACGATAGATTAGATTTGGAATCCTCGAAGAAGTTGTTCAACGAATCGCTCTCCCTTTTGAACGGCTTGGAAACTATGTCGTCTATGTCGTCTTGACTGAAGTTCATTGAATCGTCCGTTCGGGATTTGGTTTTGACAGCCTTAGGCGTTGAAGTGTTGTAAGTTGATATTGTCGATTTGTTCGAAGTGAACGAGTCCTGTAAAAGGCTCGAATGATGCTTCTCGCTTTTGAGGAATTCGTTGACATTCCTCAAACGTTCTAATATGCTGTCGTCGCTTTTGTTTTTCTCAGTGTCGGGTGGTGACGGCGCTTTGCCTTTGGATTTCTTCGCCGGTTTTGGTATCTCTTCTTTTCTGATCTCTCTTTCCTTCTCCCTTTCCTTCTCTCTTTCCTTCTCTTTCTCTCTTTCGGGGACTAAGTCAGCGGAACTCCTTCTATTGCTGCGCGCCGCTTTCGCCGCTTCGTACATATGAGCGGGCAGTTCCTGCGGTATGCCGTTCTCGTCCCTCTTTATACCACTCGAGTTGAGCTCGCTTCTATTGAAGCTTGAGACCGAGACGTCCGCGGACGCAAACGAGGCGTTCTTGGTCTCTTGATTGGTGGTCTGGACCGTGGTCTCTGAATCTCCGGTCTTCGTCCGGGCGTTGGGTATTGGCGGCGCCATTTTCTCCCGTCTCTTCGCCACGACCGGTTTCTTGGTCTCAATTTCGCTTTCTTGTTTGATGTGCGTCGGCTCTGGTTTGTCCGGTACGTCCATCGATTTAGTCTCGAGAATCACGTTCCCGTTTTCGGCTGCTTTCTGTTTTAGTACACCGTCGTCTGGAATATTCGGTGGCAGCACTCTGATGCCGAATTTCATTCCCCTCTTCGGATCGTAATCCCTCTTCTGGACTTCCGCTTGCTCAATTTGGCTGATCCCGTTCTCCGGTTGGATTATTTGAATGTCGCTGCCGGTCGAATGTCTGTTTTTGCTTCTCTGTGGTTTCGTTAGCCCTTGTGGTGTATCCGAGTGTCTAGTCTTGACCGCCATCTTTAGATTCTTCTCGTTTTCGCGTTCCAACGTTGTTGGTGGCTCTTTTCTTTCTTTCTTGTTCCTCTCGAGGGTCGTAGTTGTGATGATTTTCTCTGTTAAAATCTTCTTTATGCCCCCCTTTCCTTGTTTGGTCTCTAGCGTTGAGTTGTTGGAGTGCGACGCGTTTGGTGAACGAGGCGGGTGCAGAAGTCGGGCTTCTTTTTCGAGCTGCGAAAAGAACAAAAGTTATATTATTTCTTTTTGTACTTCATAACGTTCATTATGTTTTATAGTTAATCCGAAAAGATAACATAGAATACAGTCGTAATGATGATAAAAATGTTTTTTCTGTTCAGTAAAGTAGCCGAATTAGTATAAGGTTGAAGAATATGAGATACGTAAAGTCAACAAATTCGTACTAGGACCTTGTGGTGGATAATCTAATACTCTATAAGTTCGATCAGCAGTGTAAAATATGATTCAATAAAAATACAAATGTTGATTTCAGTGAAATGGTAATAGTGAGGATTTTGTCCAAAGCAAGTCGAGCACCTAATGGTAAGCGACATATAAAATACACCACGTCCTTTAGTACGTTTGACTGCACTCAAATTCAGTTCAGACCAAAATTGTTTGACACTGCGCTGCGCTAATCAATGATAGATATTTTTAGGTGGTAGAGTAACGTAGCAACTCCCGTTGCTGTTGAATAGGCCGGTTCGAACCGGATAACTAACCCACAGAAAACCAGCGTAAGCATGTTTGCTGGAATTGTTGGTGGTTCCTCGTTTCGTCTGGTGAGTAATTCCGGTGGCTCACTCCCGCCTCACTACTCCCACCTTAAAGGCCGGCGATGCATTTCTTTGATGTTGCTAATGTCTACCGTTGCCAAATCCGACCGTAGTTCCGCCTTGCTGAAGACGTTGTCTTCGTGTACACCTAAAACACCGCTACTGCGGTCAGAGAAGGGGTTTACCCACAGAGTAAACCTCCCAACTGTACAAGATTACGCCCGAGCAATAGGGACCAACCCCGAAACTCGTAGACCGGCCTCGAAGACGTACACCTCCATCAGAATGCCTTTAGGTGGCGGTCGTTTGCTCGTTTGCCACCTACTCCATAAAAAAATATTGGTCCATATCTATGCCCAGTTACTTTGACAACATTGCCCTTCAAGCCGAAGCAAGCATTACCGCTTTGCGGTAGTATAACTGGCATTGTATAGGTAGCCCAGTCAGACTACAAATGTTATCGCGTCGCAGACTATTTGCATTCCTCCGCGTGGGCGATATCCACACGCGGGATTCAAACAAATGCGAGACAATGATACTGCCCGATAAACTTCCTTATTACGAAAGCGTTAATGCCGTTTATTGCGTCGCATTGTCATTACTTGGGCCGTTTTGATAGAGTTTCTTGTACGACCATTTTAATTTGATCCGAATCACGCTTTACGCTGTATGTAGTTGCGAACGATCACGGTTCTTCGGAATTTGGTGGTGTATCTTATGAATGGGTAATTTGCATGCGATGGCCGGGAACAATGAGCTGTTTGTGTTTCAGTTACAAATGCTTTCAGTTTTGTTAATGGTTTAGAAAGGGATAGAAAATGTGTGAATATGCTAGTTTCTTACACCCAATTAAAATACATTATGACTTTGAATTTTTTGTAAGGTGACGTACGTATCTCCTTTCTTTTATATTTATACCAAACTAGGCACAGCCATTATGGTAACAAGACAACTGATAGACATACTTAAATATTTTAAATACATGCTGTGATAGATATCATCACCCAGACACAAAACAAATACTTCTGCTTATCGCACTAATATTTTGTCCCGAGTGAGAATCTAACCGACGACATTCGACTTAGCAATAGAAGGCACTCACCATTCACTAACGGGCCAGTCAACTTGTAAGACTGCACGAATTTAATATAAGCTAAGCTCTAATTTAAGTCTTTGAGTGGGACTTTGATGTGAGTAAAATTCATAACATTCCATCCACAGCGTAATTGGTGACGGGCGAGTTGAAACCCGCCTGCCTTCACTCACGTATCCTATGATAATAGTCATAACGCCTACACTGAACGTGACCCATACCAGAGAAAAAACGTCGGTATTCCATTAGATTTACCTTGATCTCTAGTCTGTTTTGTGTTAGACAAGGATTTCGGTATACGCGACTTAAGTACTTTACTAGTATTTTTCTTTCGCTATACGAGCTTCAAAAGTTCGTAATAGATTTATTTTTACAGTATTTAGAACGGAACTTGAAAGTTATATTTACCCAATTCCACCGTCAAAATGATTGTTGTCTTTGTCTTGAAGAGTGACATCTCTCCCGTGCAAAGCCGTTCGCAATTAGTAGTGACTATATAATATGTCCGACACAAGCTTTCTTTTTTAAGGAAATAAGACGAAAAAATAAGCAAGTCTTGTGCCTAATGGCAAACGACACTCTTGTCCATAATAACACAATATTGCTTAACTGTAATATGCTCTACATCTACCTTAGTTGGAACTTTTCGTGGATGGTTTAGATTAGGGAGAGAGAGAGAGAGAGAATTAATTTTATCTTGTGATTATAAATAGATAATAGACATATACAATTGGTATAATTAACTGTGACGTGAAAGGGGGCGTTGGTATTTTTTTTCTTGTAAAGGGGCAGTACTCCATAAAAGGATGGGAACCGATGGTGCAATATATCAACGTGATTGATGAATTTGTTAACCAATTAGAGCGTGAATGAATTTTTGTTGTTATTCAATGGGTACCTTTTCCCTGGCCTATATTTAGTAAGTTTCGAAAGATCTTGTTTTTTTTTTTTTAATATTCAATCAGTTAACATTAATT